>CAUYRH010014009.1:0-36354 GCA_963574655.1 Perodicticus potto
AAAATTAAAAGTGAGGGTTGTACCTAATTTGGAAAGTATGTCACATCCTAGAAGGAGAACTGGACAGGAAGGCAATGTTAAAAGGAATGTATAAGTGAGAAATTGCCAATTATGTAGTGTAAAAAAGGAGTTTGACGTGGACGGTGGGAAAAACCTTTTTACTCCGACAATAGAGAATGGGCTACAGGGAGGAAGACCACTGACTTTTTAAAAGCTGAAAAGTTAGTTTTTGTGTTTAAAAGAAAAGGCGATCATTTTTACCTGTCACCGTCAGGGTTACCCTTGGCTCTGCAGAGATGATCTTCGTTAGGTGAGAGAAGCCAGGTCCCGTCAGTCTTCAGAAGAGGCAAGTTACAATAAGTCTGCTGGAGGAGCCGCGGTCGGCTGGCCTCGTGGCCTCTCTGGGCCAAGGGGCAGTCAGCTAAACTGAATGATTTTTATTACGCATTGATCACGTGTTTCTTCCTTTGAGATAATGCCTCAAATTCAAATGGAAGTTAAGTTTTTGCTTTTTTTTTTTTTAGACGGAGTCTCACTACGTCACCCTGGGTAGAGTGCCGTGACATCATAGCTCACAGCAACCTCAAACTCTTGGGCTTAAGTGATTTCGCTTGCATCGGCCTCCCAAGTAGCTGGGACTACAGGCGCCTGCCACAACGCCCGGCTGTTTTTCTGTTGCAGTTATCATTGTTGCATAGCTGGCCCGGGCTGGGTTTGAACCTGCCAGCCGCGCTGTAACCACCGTGCTACAAGTTAAGTTTTGAGTTATCTCTTCATCTTCATCAGTTTCTTCTCTGCCTTTTTTGGCTGTGTCTTTAGAAGACTCAGAACAGCAGAGTGGGGAGGGACTCTGAGTTCATCCAACTCAACGAGCCCAACCTTTCTCCAAAGTATCCATGAATCATGGTCTCCCGGCCTCTACGTGAACGTGCCCAGTAGCAGAGAGTCATTAGGCAGGGTTTTAAAAAATTTTTTGATTGTGTTAATAATAGAAAGTTGTTCTTAGGGTGGCACCTGTGGCTCAAAGGAGTAGAGCACTGGCCCCAAATGCCAGAGGTGGTGGGTTCAAACCAAGCCCTGGCCAAAAACGGCAAAAAAAAAAAGGAAAGTTGCTCTTAGTAATGAATCAGAACCTGCCTCTCAAGTGTAACTGGGCTGTCCCTATACACTGCATCTCTGGGCTCCCACCAGGGGTCCTGACAGTGCCGTCTCTGGGCTCCCGCCTGGGGTCTTGACAGTGCCGTCTCTGGGCTCCCACCTGGAGTGGGACTTGTACTTACACTTCCAAGTGCTGAGTCATCTTGTTGTCACGCAGGGACTCTGGTTCATTTACTGTTTTCTTTATTTTCCCAAAGACTAGCTAATTCTGAGTTTTTAGAAGGGTTCCACACATGTCACCTACACCAGGGATGTCTTTGTCTTCACCCACATCGGTTGCCATGGTGCTACTGGTAAGAAGGCTGCTTTTTGGGCCCAGGTGTAATCTGTTGATGCCCCTGATGAGGTAAGCACTAACGGGCCTCCCTGGACCATCTTCCACTCGGGCCACACGGCCATGGAGCAGCTGGGTGTTCTGTGAGAAACAAAGACCATTCTACCCTTGCTGGGCCCTGAGCTTTGTCACTTGGCACCTGCACCAGTGCTGCGGTCTGGCTGTGGTTTGTCCCTGAAGTTCCATTGCCAGCGTGGCAGTGTGGGGAGGTGGAGCATCTGAGAGGCATGTGGACCATGAGGGCAGATGCCTCATCAGTAGATTGGCGCCATTCTCATGGTTGCTGGAGAGTTCTTGATCTCACAGGACTACACTAGTTTTCACGAGAGTGGGTTTTTAGAGAGTGGGTCACCCCTGGGCCCCCTCAGTTTGCATGGACCTGCTTGCCTTTCCACTTCTCCACCTTGCCGTGACACCTGCAAGGCCCCCACAGAAGCTGGGCTGATCCAGCTCCGTGCTCTTGGGCTCCCAGCTACTGATTTGTGAGCTGAGTGCCTCTTTTCACACAGCAGCCTCAGGCACGCCGTCGTGTCAACGCAGTACGGACTGACAGCAGTGTGGTGTAACGTCTGGTGCCATCTCAGCCGAGGGCCCCAGTGTTAAATTAGGTTCCTGCCACCCATGTCCCCATAGACATCAGGCCTGGTCCTTAGGGCTGGGCCAGAACCTGCCAGTACAAATGTGCCCCTCCGTGTGTCTCCCTCCCCTTATTTCCCGGGCAACTGTATAAACAGACGCCCTATTAGCAGGTCCCTGCATGCCTGCTGGGGGAGGGGCCACAGACCACCAGCAACACTGCTCAACCTCCATTCCCAGTCACAGCTCCACTGGGGTGCCTGGTCACGTGGGTAACCCTGACCAGAGTCCTCTCCCTGTCCTCCAAAGCCAGTGGGGATACATTTTAACCCCTTTCTCACTGGAAACCATAGGCATTTGAAGCCAGCTCCCCTCCCCTTCAAATTATCTTTTCTCTCTGCCCAACATCTCCCATTCTGTCAGGTACTTCATACAAGCAGCTGTGCATTTCTTCAGCCTTGACTCCTAAATACTTATCAAAAGCACTGGCTTGAAACTTGTGTAATAAACTAAAGAAGAAGAAGGGATTGAGCAGAAGGAGAAGAAAAAGGAGGAGAAGGGAAAACAGTAGAGGGAAGTAGCTCACACTTTTTTTTTTTTTTTTGGTTACAGCCGTCGTTGTTGTTTGGTGAGCCCAGGCTGGATTCGAACCTGCCAGCTTAGGTGTATGTGGCTGGCACCTTAGCCCGTTGAGCCACAGGCACCGGTAGCTCACACTTAGTAAGTGCATTGTATGTGCCCATCATTGTGCCGATCACGCTCATCATTGTCTGATTCCCACAGCGACTCCCCGAGATGAGCACTACCTGGGCCCTCTTTTTACAAAAATGGCACCTGAGTTACAGAAGGTTAAATAACTTGCCCAAGGTCGCAGAGCCGGTAGGTGTGGAGCCAGGTTTGGTTCTCAAGGAGTCTGGGTCCAGAATCCGTGATGAATTGCGACTGAACTCTTTGAAATCAAGATTTCCTTGACTGCTCGTGTGTGTTTAGACACCCTCCTCCCCACACGTAGGGTGTCCCGCTGCGTGCTGTGAAGCAGGAGCTTCGATAAAGATCCTGAGCAGAGACGTATCATGTTAGTGGAGGTCAAGATAGTGTGGCTTCAGGAAATATTAGGTGCACTTGCTTGAAATTGCCTTTTTACTAGGTCAAAATGATTGAATTTTAGGTGATTTAACCTAATGATAAGAAGTGACATTTATTGGGCATTTGCTGTATGCCAGCAGCTCTTCCAAGTAATTTACATAGATTATCTCAGTTAATATTTGGGTCAATTCTATGAGCTGATCTCATTTTGATCTCCATTAACCATATGAGAAGACCGAGGCACAGAGATATTATGTAACTTGCCCAGTGTCACACCTTAGTCACCTGCAGAGCCTGGGTTGGCAGTCAGGTGCCACGGTATGTGTAATATGTGTTTATTATTTCATCTCTAAGTTATGCAAGGGTGGCCACCTGTCCATCCAAATTGTTTGGAGAGTCCCTCCTTACAAAGCAAATTTCACATCGTCTGAGTCAAGATCAGTTTCAGAAGCCAGGAGAAATTAATACAAAGTCCACTTGGAGGATTTTGTACGCCTATTAGTATCAGCACTCTTGGGGGCTCAAGGCAGGTGGATCACCTGAGCTCAGGAGATCAAGACCAGCCTGAGCAAAGCGAGACACCGTCTCTACTGAAAACAGGAAAGCTATCTGGGCATTGTGGTGGGTGCCTGTAGTCCCAGCTACTAGAGAAGCTGAGGCTAGCAGATCTCTGGAGCCCAAGAGTTTGAGGTTGCTGTGAGCAATGAAGCCACAGCATTCTACCCAGGGCCACAGAGTGAGACTTTGTCTCCAAAAAAAAAAAAAAAGAAAGAAAGAAAGAAAAAAAATCTCCTTGGCTTCAGACCAGCTGAATTTCTTAGATTCCCTGAGTTTGAGCAGGAAAGTTACCTAGTTTCTTAGTTTGCTGCAGGCCTTGCTTTTAGAGTTATCATTGCATGTCCTGTATTGCCCAGAGTTGGAGGGAACATTCCGTCACAAACTGGGGGACAGAGTGTCACATGGCGCAGCTCTGCCAAATGAGGTGGGAGATTGTTCTGTCTTTCTGCTAATAGTGCAATACCTGTCATTCATAGTGCACTTAAGAGTAAAACATGCTTTCATTTACATCATCTCATTAAGTTCTTTGGTCCTCCCAATGACTGGGGAAAGCTATGTACTAATGAATCTTTAGATAACTGATCATTTGCAGCGAGTGGCTCTTAGCCAAAAGTAAAATACTTCAGACCCAATCTTTAATAGCTGTGCATTTTTCTATAATACACAAAAGATTTGTGTTTGCCATTTTATAGAAACGCTTTCGCTGTTCAATAAAAATAAACAAGGGCGCCTTCAGTAAATACTACTTGAATTATAAGGAAACATTTCTAGTGGAAAATATAAGTGGATTTGCATTCCGTTACATAATCAGTATAAAAATAATTGCCCCTCCTTTGTTTCTGTGCTGGGTATTTAATAAGTACTTTGCCATCAATTCCTTGAGAAACTCTGCATGCCCGAGGCTTTTCTAGAATGGTATTTCCTTGAATGTTGGATGTTATCTCCCCAATGTAAAACTCTGCGAGTTAAGAGAAGTGATTGAATCTCTGAGTATGGTGCACAGCAGACTGCCCTTCCTAACAGTCAGTCAGTGGAAAGTCTGAATAGGACAGAAGGGCCAGCCCTCCTACCAGGGGAGACAAGCCCTGGCAGAGCTTGGAACAGAATCCAGCCTTCCAGGGCCGTGGTCTGGTGATCGTCACACTGAAGCTGCAGTGGGGGCTCCTGCCAACCCCAGATCTTAGGACTCAGCC
Source organism: Perodicticus potto (assembly GCA_963574655.1). Lineage (NCBI taxonomy): Eukaryota > Metazoa > Chordata > Mammalia > Primates > Lorisidae > Perodicticus > Perodicticus potto. The sequence goes on from CAUYRH010014009.1 coordinate 4,906, forward strand.
CCCACACTGTGTGAGCTAATTCCTTACAATAAATCTCTTCAAGTATACCCAACTGTGGGTTCTATTTCTCTGGGAAGCCCTGACACCACGTTTTCTGTTGTAGCTGCCCACCAGCGGGAGTAGTTACCACCAAAGACAGGCAGAATTGGGCTAAATCTTGATCAATTTAAAATCTTAGGGCCTAAGTGTTTTCAGGTACGAAAAGGCGATGATTAACTTACTTTCTACGGCGGCAAGTGCAGGACACTTGGCGGACAGTGAAAACGTGGGGTCTTTTCTTCCCCTTGTATCAGTGCTAGGTGGGAGGCGTGAGGCCGGAAGGACAGTCCGCCAGACCCCGGCTGGGAGCAGTGCTGCTGGGGTGCCCGGATCCCCCGGAACTCAGTGTCACCCCGAGCTGACCTCAGGTGACCTGGCTTCCAGCCCAGCTCCCACTCCAGCTATCTGGGGCCTCAGACAAGGATTTCATTTTCTTTCTTATCTATACAATAAGAGGTTTTTTTCTCCCAGTTGTAAAATGTCTGTGGTTTATCAGTTATTATAATTATGGATTGTTCCTAGTTTTATGTTTGAGTTCAAATCACAGTAATAAAAACAGCTTGGATAGGCAGTTACTGGTAACTAAAATCAAACGAACTTTGAGCAGAATTAACTTTTTAAAAGTACTATTTGCCTGAATAATGTTCATAAAATCTATTTTAGGCAACTTCTGCCTGGTTTCTCTGTTGCCTTGAGTTCAGTCCAGTTCAGCCCACTAATAAACTGACTTGAGTTAAACTGAGGCAGGTAGACAGGACAGCTGTACGCTAACATTTACCCTCTGAGGCCTTCCCCATGTGGAGCTGCTTTCCAGATATTCTTTTTTTTTTTATTGAATCATATCTGTGTATAACGTTTGTACTTGGTGAGGCTCTTTATAAAGAACCGAGCACTTAACTCTAAGACTTTTGTCTCTTCAGTACATGCTAGTTGCCTTTGCAATGATTAGAACTCACCAGAAACCTTAACTGGACTCCATTAGAACTTACAGTACTTAATTTCCTGGGCATAACTATTTTTATGAATCTTGACAGAGTTTTATTTTAACTTCATTGCTTTTTTCATCATAAACTGGTATACCCTCTAACAAGTTTTGCAAATACAGAAAAGGAAAAAGAAGAATGGGAGAGGGGGAGTCATATGCAGCCAGCCCATCAAAGAAAATCCTAATACTTGAGGGGTTTGGTGTTTTTTACTTGGAGTAACAATTTGTTTGTTGTCTGTCTCAGGGCAGCAGGGCAATCTCTGTGTTCCTGAATACTCTCTAAACACACAACATTCTGTTGTTTGTTTACACATTTTTCTATTTCGATCTCTAATTTTTCACTATTAAAAATAACACTGTGAAGAGCAACTGGCTGGGTCAGGCTTTTTGCAGGTAAGGATGCTTCCTTAGTGGAATTCCCGTGAAAACGCAGGTCCGTGAATGGGTTCTTGGCATGTATGTTATTGCCAAATGGCTTGTAGTGGCTGCACCTTTATGTCCTCGTTAGTATTCTCTTGTGGCTTTGAAAAAATCCTCCAAATGAAGGTTTCTGAAGGGTACTGATGACGCGATTTGTGCCTGCATTTTTGTTCAGTTATGACAGGTTTATCCTGGGGGGAATTTCACACCGTGAGGGCTCAGTAACTGTAGACGAGTGGCTCCCCTCCTTCTCTACCTGGCTCAAGGTCCCTCCAGATACGAGGCTTTGCATAGGTTTGACTATTAATTGTGAGCACAGGACTCATCTGATAGAGACCACATTATAAATTATACTTCTAGTCTAAACATGCAAAGCTAGAGGGTGATTTCTAAAGAATAAAACAGCTGGGCGGCGCTTGTGGCGCAAAGGAGTAGGGCGCCGGCCCCATATGCTGGAGGTGTCGGGTTCAAAATCAGCCCCAGTCAAAAACCTGAAGAAAAAAGAAAAAGAATAAAACAGCGAATTTCTTTGGTGTTTGTTTCTTATTTTCTTCTTGAGACAGAGTGTTACTTTGTCACCCTCTGTAGAGTGCTGCAATCTCAAATTCTTATGCTCAAAAGATCCTCTTGCCTCAGCCTCCCGAGTAGCTGGGACTACAGGTGCCTGACACAACGCCCAGCTAGTTTTAGAGATGGGGTCTCGCTCTTGCTCAGGCTGGTCTCAAACTCCTGAGCAATGCACCTGCCTTGGCCTCCCAGACTGCTAGAATTGCAGGCGTGAGCCACCACATCCAGTCAGCTGATTTCTTTGGAACATAACACACAAGCACATTTTCTACTAATTTTAAATGAACATGAGCAAATAAACATTTCTTTGAGTTTTTCTACATGTTTCATGTATGTACAGACACACTTATTCATAAATATTTTGAAGTAATAGTGATTGGAACACTTAACTACTGTACTCTTTCTAAAAAGGTATATGTATTAAGTAATTTATTCTCTCAACACTCAAGGGAGTTATTTCCTGAATTTCCATAAAGGCAAAGCAGAGTGGGATTAGCCAGTAGGTCAACCTCATGGTTTAGGGAGTTACTGTTATCAGTGGCTGGGACAAAGCACTTTCAAAGCATGAGGAAGAGTGATGCATTTGCTACATTCCATCCAAATGAAGAACTCTGAGCAAATAAGTATACTCTAACAGGTGTTCATAACAGGTAACAGAAACTAGCATGCCACCCAGAGCCCCCAGCGCTGTGTGTAAGGGACATAAGAGGAAGCACAGGTGTGGGAGTGGCCAAACGCAGGTTTCTCATGACCCAACAGCTCAGTACCTGAGCAAATATTCTGCATTTGGGCTTTGAAGTGTCTGTATATGCTAAATTTGCTCTCTCTGGAATGAAACAGTTCGGGGCAGCGGGTAGGGGGGGCAAGTTATTGTTTGCCACCAAGCTCCCCCTGCAGCCACTGCAAAGGCAGGAGCCGTCACACACTTCTCTGAGCAAAATGCCCAGCAGTGAACTCGGCAATCTGGAGGGAATTGGGCAGGTCGGACAGAGGGCAGTCATCTCCACCATCCCACTGGCTCACTCTGAATAATCTTGTAAATTGGACATCAAAATTTATATTATACAATTTGAAAACATTAGGAATTGATAAAGGGCACAAGCGTGTCTCCCTAGATACTTGTGCACTGAATTTCCAGGTGCGCGTGTGTTTCTGGGATACTCATGAGATCTTAGACCCTAAGGGCTCAGAACCAACACGCTGGGACTTGCAGAACCAGCTCCTTTAATGAGCCATCAGCCCTTTACCGAGATACGTACAGAGAATGAACACAGGCTTCCTGAACACTTAGGACTCTGTGATAAACTTTGGAAGCATTCGTCAAGGATTTATTTAGAATTATAAACTCTTAGGAGGGAAAGAATCGTAAAGATTAGTTCAGCCAGGTTGTTTTTCTGATGAGGAAACTGAGGACCAGAGACGATGACAATTTCCGAGAGTCCCAGAGAGTTAGCAACAGAGCTGGCCTGAGAGCAGAGTTCTCAGACAGGCAGATCAGGGCTTTGCCGCTGCGTCAGCGCCACGTTACAATCCAGCACTCCCGTAAAAACGGCGAAGGGAAGACCTGCCTACAGTTTTTCTCCCTGGTGGAGTAGGGAAGTCGTTACGTGTTTTTGTATTATCCAGTCCGGTAACCACACATGTGTAGACTTTAATGTGCAATTTTGAGGCAACGGCTCAGAGGGCTGGTCACAGGCCCCCCTGGTTACCGGGTCTGGCCGTGACTCATTGATCCCAGCACAGTGCCTGGGACGGGGCAGGTGTTTAACAATGGCACGGAGGGCGCGGTGGGGAGGGGGCCGGGCAGTGTCATGGAAAGTGTCCGGGCCAGTCCTGACTGGGTGGGCTTGGGAAGTGTGACCCTGGTCCTCATCTTCCCCATTTGATTTCCTAGAATTTTTCTAGCTCTAAAATGTAATGATTTGCTGTTTTACTGTAGAGGCACCTTGTGGAAACTGGCGCATTCACACAACTCTCTGAGATGACTTACTATGGAAACTCCGACAGCATCAGAAGGAGCTACAGACAGATTTCTCAGACAGAGTTGCAAAGTGTTTAACAGTCAGATAATATATGTATATGTTTAAAAATAGCTCTGCTTTTCCATGACTCTGAAGAGCTGGCCTGACCCTATGTTTACCTGTTTCTGAAAGCCAGGCTTTGGGAGGAGGAAGGGCTTTGTGTCTTTAGCACAGCGTGTATGAACTAACCCTTGTGTTCTGTCATCCTCTTAATTTGTTTAAAACTTTGGCTCTTTCTTGGAGATGCATTATTTTCTTCAGAACCCATCAATCCTAGAATTACAACCCTTCCCTCCTTCTTTCCTTACCCATTTGATGACCATATTTTCCCTGTATGATGCTAGAACTTCCTTTGTTTTTTAAAGATGGAATGTTCTTACCTTGTCCAGTCTGGAGTGCAGTGGTTAGCCACCAGTGCCATCCTGGCTCACCTCTGGTTAGAGGTTGAGGTTGCAGCCTCCAACCCCTGGGCTCAAGTGAGCCTCCTGCCCCAGCCTCCTGAGTAGCAGGGACTGCAGGCACAAATGACCATGACAGCTGACAGCAGGACTTCTTAAACTTTAATTTTCTCTAACAATGTCACCTAAAGGGATATGACACAACCAAAGAAAATTGAGGGAAGAGACTACAGACATAAATGCCAAGGTAATTGTGGAAAAGGCAGAAAGATGGGTGGTGCCTGTGGCTCGAGGAGTAGGGTGCCAGCCCCATATATGGGGGGTGGTGGGTTCAAGCCCGGCCCTGGGCAGAACTGAAAAAAAACAAGAAAAGAGAAGAAAAGGCAGACAGACAATTATAAAGAAGGCCATGGAAAGATTTACTCTCTGGGAAGAAGACAATTTAGAAATAAATGTTGGAGAAGGATTTGATGTTTTGAAACAAAGTGATTGTGAAGGGACCAGGAAGAGTAACAGAATAGAATGAACAAATGATAAGGCCTGGGAGCAGGAAAGTAGAGAAGTGAGCACGTGGGTATTTTGTTTGTCAGAGCCGCTAGTGAGAGTATCTAGCGGACTCACCTGAACAGAACCCCACCTGTGTACACACTGGGCCCACACAGGTTTGTGTTTTGTGTTTGGTGCTTACCTCTGTCGCTCGGCCGCCCCACGGCATGTGAAGGCTAGATTCCCCATCTTATGAGGAAGCAGCCCCGTGGGAAGGGGCCACGGCGTCAGTTCCGAGGCGGGATAGACCTCTCTGTGTTCCCACCCTCTCTTTCGAGGAAGGACGTCGATTTAGCCTGGCCCCATTTGCTGCTTGTTATTTTATATCATTGTTCTTCTAGGTATTAAAAGAGCTATGAAAACAGATATTGACACTGATTGGTCTGTAATTTCCAGAGCCACCCCCCAATTAAAGGTGAATGAAAGATGTGAATATCTCCGATTGTATGGGAAGCCCGCACACTGTACTCCAAGCCTGAATCATTGTACACAGTTATGACTCAATAAAAAATAATTAAAAAAAAAAAAGGTGAATTAAAGTTTTCAGAGCTTTTCTTTTCTTTCATGAGACAGAGTCTCACTTTGTCATTCTTGGTAGAGTGCCCTGGCATCATAGCTCACAGCAAACTCAAATTCTTGGGCTCAAATGATTCTCTTGCCTCAGCCTCCCAAGTTCCTGGGACTCCAGGCACTCGCCACAACACCCGGCTATTTTTAGAGACGGGGTCTCACTCTGGTTCAGGCTGGTCTCCAACCTGTGAGCCCAGGCCATCCACCTGCCTCTGCCTCCCAGAGTGCTGGGATTACAGGTGTGAGCCACCATGCCCAGCCTGTTTTCAGAGGTTTTAATTTCCATACATTTACAGAAATCACGAATTGGATGGTATCAGATGGTGCTGACTTGAGCACATCCAGTTTCTCTGTTGATCTTTTCTTCATGTGGCCCTTAGTGCTCTGTTATAACTGGGGACCCTGAGAGCTAACTGATGTCTTCTTTAGAAACTGACATTCTCTTTAATGTTCAAAAGTCAGATCCTTCACCCCTTTAGGGGTTACCAGTCTCCTCTGATTATCTTTTTTCATGTGTATGTGTGTGTGAAAGACATTTGAAATTACTTTTATAAAATAAACTGGGCCATTGGAAATAGGCTAAGTAGTTATAGTCTTTACCTTTAGGAATTCTAATCAAATAGAGGAGATATGAGGCCAAATGTCAGATTTTTGATGCAGATGAGGACAATGGGTGTATCCTGGTCAGTAATTCTCATTCTAATTTAAAAGCTACTGATGCGGCCAGGCACGGTGGCTCATGCCTGTAAGTAATCCCAGCACTTTGGGAGACTGAGGCAGATGGATTGCCCAAGCTCAAAAGTTCAAGACCAGCCTGAGCAAGAGTGAGACCCCATCTCAAAGAAAAAACAAAAAAACAAAAAAAACTAGCTGGGCGTTGTGGCAGGTGCTGGTAGTCCCAGCTACTCCGGGGGCTGAGGCAAGAAGATCACTTGAGCCCAAGAGTTTGAGGTTGCTGTGAGCTATGACTTCACAGCACTCTTCCCATGGTGACAAAGTGAGACTCTGTCTCTAAATAAATAAATAAAATAAAAGCATTTGTTTTATGCATTTGCAAGTGGAGAAGTGGCTCTGGGTGACTCTGGCAGTGCTCTTTTGAACTAAGAGTCCTAGAAATGGACATAGGAATATATTTGCTGGAAATTTATTTTGGCAGTTTTCCAAATATGTTCCAAAAGAAAGAAAAATCCATAATAACAGGTATCAGTAGTGACTAAGGTGTGCTGGGGGATAGGGGAGTAGGAATAGTGCTTATGGGGAGGCGCCCAGCTCCAAGACTGGCCCTTTGACCTTCCCCACTTTACCTGCTGCGTGTGGCTCTGCGTGAAGATCTGATGTTCAGTCCAAAAAGATGGGACTGGTCTTTCCTTGGAGATATATATATATATATATTTTTTTTAATGTGTTTTTTTTTATATATAATCTGACGTGGTTACATCAAACCAATCAACATAGCTTTTGCCTCATTTATTGATTATTGTGTTAAGACATTTACGTTCTACACTTGACAGATTTGACTTATACCCTTGCAATGTGCTCCATAGGTGTGGTCCCACCGTTTCCCCTCCGTCTTTCAAACCTTCCTCTCCCTTCCCACTCCATTTCTCTCCTTCATCCTGGGCTATAGTTGTGTTCTATTCCTTGGATATCTTTTATGCTGTCGTTAAGATTTCACTTTAAACTTTTTTGTCCCCTTACATCAGAAAACTTTGTTGGTATTTTTTTGTTTTCTGCTGTGGCCCTGGGTTAGGGATTTCTCTCCCCAAATCTTTTCTTTCATGCTTAGGACCCTTCTTCCCAAAGTGAAGGCAATTAAGCTATGCAAAAGCCTCATATTTATAATTTGCTAATAATATAGTTTAGTTGAATGAGCTAGAGAGAGTGAATGTAAATCTTCAGTAAGTGGGTAATGACCCAAGGGTGCCCCAGCAGGCCCCAGTCGCCGGGGGACCTCCCCAGAGAGCATGTCTTTGCTGATGACCACGTCTTCACGGTGATTTGCTGGACATCTCCCCACCCCCTGATATTTTCTAAAGCACAATTAAGTAAAGTCACTGGCTTTAATTAAACTGCTTTACACAAAGGAGTGTCTATTGGATTGGGGATGCATTTTTCCTTTTAAGCTTTCCAAAAATGCTGTCCTTGGGGTGCCCACACCCAAGTTAGGGGTCCGAGAAGTTCAAGGCTGACAATAACTGGGAAAAGTTCTATAGCCTTTTAAGAAAGTTCAGCGGCTGTGTTTGGGGATGAACAGCATGCGTTACACGGGGCTGCGGCAGAGATCAGAACAGACGGAATTCATAAAGGTCCAATTACAGGACCGTCACTGTTTGCCATGGTTTTAACTTACGTAAGTTATTGATTATACTTTCATGAGGTCATAATCAAAAGGTTATTCTTTGGTAATGGTGTGTTAGGAGAGCTTTATCCTGAACTTCAAAGCTGTCCTCTGAGCCCCCAGAACAAAGACTTGGAAATCTGAACTGGGGCCAGAATCAGTGTGTATGAGTTAGCGACGCTCGGGGAGCTGAACTGACCTGTCCCCGTGTGGGGACGCTCTCATCACCTCAGATCAGCAGTCGTCACTAGAGATGACAGCTAATTCAACTTTAATACGTCTTTTCTTGTGAGTGAGTCAGCTTGGTTAACTGCAGTGTCTGCTCACACGGGCCTGATAACCCTGCATTTTGACTGTGAGCGCCACCACTCACCCAACTGTAAGAGGCAGGTGCGCGTCCAGAGACAGAAGACTGCAGAAAACAGTGCTTAGAAAAGAGAGCTGGTGTGTGGCTCAGCACGACAAGCGAGTCGCAGCGAAGGAGGTTCTGGTCTGTCCTAACGTTCTAGTGTGTTTTAAATGGGCAGAAAAGAAAGCGCTTTGGCTAACTCTACAAATACTGAATCTGTTGCCCCTCTTAGTTTGTAAAATCCTTATATAAGGATCTAAGGACTTAAAACTCTTTCACCAAATATGCAAAAATGCTGTTGTGTACCATCTGAGCTTCGGATAAGCCTGCAGGCAGGTCCTGGAATTTCTGTAGTCCGCCAGGGTAATAAAATGTCCTCTGGTTACTTTAGTGCTAGGATTCTTCTCATTTCAGGAATTTAAGGGGCCACTTCCGTGTAGTAGTTAAAATTCTGGCCTTCATTTAAGGTTGAGGGTCTCTCTGCCCTTAGCTGTGGCTGCAAGGCTGGGTGTGATCCTGCAAGGCGTGAGGCATGGAAGAGAGAGACAGAGGTAAGGGGCAGACGAGAGTTGATGTCACCTCCGCAGTGGTTGCCAACCTTTCTGGCACCAGGGAGTGGTTTTATGGAAGACACTTTTTCCACGGACCAGGTGAGGGGTACATCAGCCTCTCCTGCGGAGCCGAAGCCTGGATGCCCTCTGCAGTGTGCGGTGGGTTCTCGATCCTGCTGTGTGGCAGGTGGTGGAGCTCGGGTGCTGATGCGGGGATGGGAGCGGCTGTGGACAGAGAGGAAGCTTTGCTGACTTCCCTGCTCACCTCCTGCCTGCGGCCTGTCCTAACAGACCATGGCCCGGGGCTGGGGACTGCAGACCTGTAGGGGTCCCTCTGGCCCCGGAGGGCGTTTAGAGCTGATGGTGCAGTGGGCACTTTACCAGGTGCCTCCACTGGGGTCACCGCCTGCCTGGCCTGTGGTGAGGCAGTCCTCCCCACCCCGTAAGTGGAGCGGCCACACTGGCCCCAGCTGCTTCCTGACCTCGGCAGGTGTGCTTCCACCTGGGGGACGAGGCCCTGGACCCCACAGCTGGCCCGTCTCCTGCCCCACGTGCAGTCGTCTTCTCCGTCGTCTTCCTCTCCTTTATTTCCCCACGTAGCACTTCTCGTGACCTAACACATCAGGCGTCCCTTTGAACGTCATTTGTAAGGAGTGGCGAGTCTCTTCCCCACCGCACGGGGAGGGCCGGGACGCTCCCCTCCTGTGCTCTCTGCCTCCCACCCCAGCCTGTCCTCACCGTTTCTTTCCCACTCCTCCTCTTGGCCCTGGTCCCTCCGGTGCCTGCCCCACCCCTTGTAATGGCATTTTCCTGGCTCCGTCCCTTTTTTTTCCCTCCGCAGCTGCCCAGTGTGCCCCTTCCTCCGTGGACCAGGGGTCTGCAGCTGTGAGCTGGGCCGGGCTGCCTGCAGAGACGTCGCTCCCTCAGAAGCTCCAGGAGCAAAAGGGAGCATGAGCGTTTAGAGACCCACTGTCACCCACGTCGCCCTTTCCTTGGGAAGTCCTGGGAATCTAGGAGGCCAGTGTGGAGAAGACTACTTGGTATTTATAACAATACGGTTTTATTTTCCCCAATCTTTGCATGAACTGAAAAAAATCTTTTCTACCTCCCAGTACTTTGCTTTTCTACTTCTTGTTACTCAAAAATAAAAATTAAAATCCTTAACTTTTGCTTGTATTTAATACAAAATGGCAATATAGGTCTCTGGTGCCCCCCTTTCTTGGGGAATCTTGAAAGAGAGCGAGTGACTAACCAGCGATTTGTCACTCGGCCAGGTCTGTTTCTGGTTTGCATGAGCAGTGGTGATTTCAAACCCTCGGAGGAAAAAATGGAAAATGTCTTAGAAATTTCAGATTCATGTGAAGCCAAACCGTGTGATCTCCTGCCAGTTGTAGTTTACAAAACTCTCATGGTCCCAGATGTGTTTACTTGAACTTCAAGTTTTAATATCATCATTATATTCCAATAACTTCACTCCCTCAATTCAGCCCCACTGGCTGCAGCCTTGTCTCATGTGTATAAAAACAATTACTGGAAGAATGTGGCTGATTGAAATTTTCTCTTTAAGTAGGCTTCCTTTCAATGCCAATATAAGGCAAGACCAGTGAGATAATTAAATAACTATTCTGCATAATACCAACGTGCTTTTCCTTTTGTTTTTGAAACAAGTTCTTCTCAGAACCAGTTTTAAAAGAAGGCAGGGGAAGAAAGCCATTGTTGGTACAGATTGAGGATTCTTTTTTTTTTTTTTGAGACAGAGCCTGAAGCTATCGCCCTGGGTAGAGTGCTGTGGCATCACAGCTCACAGCAACCTCCAACTCCTGGGCTTAAGCGATTCTTGTACCTCAGCCTCTGGAGTAGCTGGGACTACAGGCACCCACTGCAACACTTGGCTATTTTTTGGTTGTAATTGTCATTGTTTGGGCAGCCTGGGCCGGATTCGAACCTGTCAAGCTCTGGTGTGTGTGGCTGGCGCCTTAGCCGCTTGAGCTACAGGTGCCATGTAGGTTGAGCATTCTTGATCCAAAATCTAAATGCTTTAAAATTCAAAACTTTTTACAGGCTGACATGATGCCACAAATGGATTGCCACAACAATTCCACACCTGACCTCGTGAGACAGGTGGCAAAATTTTTTTAAATATGGTATGTGATTACCTTCATGAAACACATAGGAATTTCCTGTTTAGACCTGGGTCCCACCCCCAGGATATCTCATTATGTATATGCTAATATTCTAAAATGTGAAAAAATTCCTAAAGCCAAAACACTTCTGGTCCCAAGCATTTTGGGTAAGGAAGATTCAGTCTGTATTCCACCAGACACTGCGATTACATTTTCCCTTCTGTGTTTCAGAGCTGGGCCTCGTTTACATTATCTGCATACATTCCTTCTGGAGCCTCTGTTGCCAAGGTTTTGTCCCAGAACTGCATAAAACAGTTACAAACTACACACAAATTGGCTGGCTATCAAATGTCAGCGTTCTTTGATTGCTCTTTTTTCCAAAAGTGTTCTGTATTCTCCCTGTATTCTCCGTGTGAGCTGTGTTGACTGGCCGCACAGCAAAGTAAGAGAGAAATGTTTGACCCATAAAAATAGTTTAGTGATTGATAAGATAGAAATGTGGGTAGAAGCAGAGGCTGATGGCATTTCAGCACGGTATGTGTCCTGAACACACTGGGCTTACCCTGCTGGACACTTCTTACTGGGTCCTCCACTCATTCAGCAAATATTTTCCAAATACCTTGTAGTGTATAATGCAGATGGAGTTTCCAATGCAGTGCTGGGAAAAAATAAAATCCCATTCTTACCCACAGGGAATCCAGAATTAGATGAGAATACTTGGTGTGCACGCATGAAAGGTTAAATAGCAATACAAGGTGGGGTGAGTTTACAGTCCAAGCTATTTTCAGGGCCAGTGAAGGTTGGTGGAGGGGAAATCACTGGAATGTACATGGCCATGGCGGGACGGCTGAGCTCCAAAAGACGATCATCCGCGTGGGGAAGTAGAATTCAGATGCAGGCAATGGAGACACTTAGCTGCTAAAGGCCTCACCCTAGACATGAGGAAGGGCAGGGGAGGATTGTGACATGGCAAAAGTGATGCTTTAATTAGGTTTATTGGTTTCTCCTCTGGCAGATTTTTAAAGAGAAAGCCAAGAAGGCTATTTCAAAGAATGATACGAAAATACCAGTATGAGGAGATAAAGCTGGGTTAGGGTAGAAGTGGAGGGGGTGTGTGTGAAAGAAAGGGACAGAATCTAAAGGTATTATAAAGGGAAAAGGATAAGGTTTTGGTGTCTTTCTGTGGAGAGGCGAGACAGAGAGAGGGAGAGAGTTGAGCGCCTCTGCTGTCGGGATCATCACGCTGCTTTGGGAATGAACTTTATCCCGTGCGCGTGAGCATGAGCAGGGGGCAGGTGGCACCGGGGCCTGCACTGTGGAAGGACGGAGTACGTGGTTCTGTGGAGCATCGCTGCCCAAGAGGAAGCCGCTCAACCTTCCAGAGCACGGAGGAGAAGGGTGCAGAACTGACTCTGAGGGGTCTTCTGTGATGATGAGCAGAGCGGGGGGAATTACTCAGAAACGGGGGAAAATCAAGAAGAGGGGTGAGAATCAGCAGAGGCACGGAATCTGAGGATAAGAGGTTTCGGGTTTGAAGGATGGAATTTTGCAGAGAGGGAACAAGAAGAACGCGGGGGAAGGGGGTGAGACCTGGCAGCGTGGGCCGAAACATCCAGGCGTCACTCGAGTTTCAGCATCGGGTGCGCGTATTCATTTTGTGTGAGTCTTTAAGGTTGAACTGTTTCCCTCCCTTGCTTGTTCTAGTCGAACTCTTCTTGCCCTTCACACACAGCTGTCTCCTGTCCCTTTAGCTCTTCCCCCACTCCGTACCCTGCTAATCTGGATTCACCCAGATGCTGCCACAATAGTGAGTTGTGAAAATTAAATGAACAGTGCTTGGAGAATGATACAGACTCAACAAAAATTATTTGCAAATATTCAAACCTTATGGCTTCCCTGTGTTTTGTGACCACAAACACCTCGAGTTGTCTTGAGAACAAAGACGATGCCGTTATTGTTGTAACGTTCTCCACGAGTACCTGGCCGGCGTCGGGATGTGGAGTAACAAGGTTTGAGCAGCGTGGTTCGTGAAAGGCTTTTGGTCTGAACTTGGACGAGCGGCACTTGGCGCTGATTAGATTAAGCAGATGCCATAAACACAGAACTTCAAAGTTGGAAACAAAACACTGAATTCTTTCCATTCCTCGTGGTGGTTTGCACGATTCTCTGCTTCCTTTCTCCGCGTCCCCCTCGAACGGGCAGAGAAAGGTCTTGTGAGTGGCCCCATTTTGCTGTTTAAACGGTGTCCTCATCTGTTCTGGGAGGAACAAGCCTAGTATTCAGCCAAGTAGATTGGAAGCAAGTTAGGTGACCCCCAGCACTCCTCTCTCAGTAATATTTGGGAGTCTTTTATGCTTCTCTATGAAAAGAAAATTTACTGGTTGGCAAACTAGGCCAGCAAAATTTTTCAGCAACTTAATTTAGAAGTGAATTATTCTCCTGAATAGACCCATTCTTTGTTTGAATACAAAGTGATCTTTTCATGTTTTTCCCAAATAATCACCCTGCTTGCTTCTGAGTTTCCACTAGTGTCATTTAATAAAACAAAATGTACTTTTTCCTAATAGAGGTTTCAGACTCTCCAGTGCACCACTTCTCTGTTATAAGGTTCAGACAAGTGAACAAGAGCAGTGTTCACAGCAGGCTCTCCTGCTCCGGGTTCCTTTTATCTAAATAACAAATCTGCAATTTGTGAAACTTGTTCCCAAACCATGAAGCCAGGTCTCTGTTCTCCTTGGCATACAATTTAGGTTTTATTTGCCCCAAAGTAAGTTTTTACAATGGAGAGATTTGGGTCTAAGAATATTTATTCTAGACAACACAGGAAGTTTTGTCTAGAATTTAGAAAATGGCACACATCTATCATTAATTTCATCAGTCACTTTTTATGACTTTAACCTCTTAAGTTAAATGAAGGATATATTTACTTCATGTCAGGGTAATGATAACTAATATATTTGTAGAAATATTTATATGGTATTTGTGGTTCTGGTAGGTCTATTTTTTTTTTTTTTAAATTAGAGGCAGAGTCTCACTTTGTCACCCTCTGTAGAATGCTGTAGCATCACAGCTCACAGCAACCTCCAACTTCTGGGCTTAGGCGATCCTCTTGCCTCAGCCTTCTGAGTAGCTGGGACTACAGGTGCCAGCCACAGGGCCCAGCCATTTTTTTGTTGTCGTAGTTTGGCTGGGGCCAAGTTCGAACCCGCCACCCTTGGTATATGGGACCGGCGCCCTACCCACTGAGCCACAGGCACCGCCCCAGATCTATTTATAATGGCAAAGTAAAACTTCAGAAGAAGTCAGTGTCAAGATCGGAGACAAATGCTGGTCAATTTCTAAGGGATTTTCTAGGTAGAAGTTTTCAGAAGGCACCTACTAACTCTGAGACTGAATGTGATGGGTCCTGAGCTTCTCAGCCCACCCTCTGCGGCTGCACAGGGGCCCACAGGTTCTGGGCCAGAGGGAAATTCTTTGGGGTCCATATTCTCTCAACATCATCAAGACTTTTTGCAGGAGACATTCAAAAACTCCTAGAGTGCTACTTGTCCCTTCCTTTTCTCTCTCCCTTTTTTTTTAACCTGTCCACGCGCAAATCAGTTGATGTGCTTACCTACCCTACCTTAACTTTGAAATTTAGGATTGTCATTTTCTGACACATGCAAGAGTTTTAAAGAAAAGTGCCACAGGAGCACAGACACACTGGGTAGAAGTCCCAGAGGATGTGACACCTGTGATCAGAAAATGGCACAAACGAGTCATCAGTGACTATCCGCAGCCACCAGAGTATGTGGGTAGTGCTTGTTTTTAAATAAACACATTTATTTCGGTATAACAGGTATAGAACCATATCTGAAAAATAGAGAAAAGGAAAGAAATCTACTGCCGTCAATACTACACGATTGGGTTGCCTGTAGTACGGTGGTTACGGTGCCAGCCGTGTACACTGAGGCTGGCGGGTTTGAACCCAGCCCAGGTCTGCTAAACAACAATGACAACTGCAACAAAAAATAGCCGGGCGTTGTGGCAGACACCTGTAGTCCCAGGGACTCAGGAGGCTGAGGCAAGAGAATCACTTAAGCCCAGGGGTTGGAGGTTGCTGTGACACCACAGCACTCTACCGAGGGCACTGTAGTGAGATTCTTGTCTCAAAATAAAAAAAATAGTGCACGATCATTACTTTGCTCTCAGTGTCTCATCTTTCACTCTTTTTCTTTATTTTTTTTATTTTTATTTATTTATTTATTTATTTATTTATTTTGAGACAGAGCCACAAGCTGTCACCCTGGGTAGAGTGCTGTGGCATCACAGCTCACAGCAACCTCCAATTCCTGGGCTCAAGCGAGTCTCCTGCCTCCGCCTCCCAAGTAGCTGGGACTACAGGTGCCCACTATAACGCCCAGCTATTTTTTTATTTTGCAGTTTGGCCGGGACCGAGTTTGAACCTGCCGCCCTCGGTGTATGGGGCCGGCGCCCTACTTGCTGAGTCACAGGTGCCGCCCTGTTTCAAAGTTTTTGTGTTCTAATCCACTTCTTTCTCATCACTGTATGTGCTTTAAAGTGTTTAAATACTTCTTTCTCATCACTGTATGTGCTTTAAAGTGTTTAAAATACGTTTTGGCACATGGTGTACATTACACTGGTGTTTGTTGTGTTATTGTTACTTTTTTGTTAATACTGTGCTTGGTAAATAATCCAACAGTTACTGATTATAGGGGTATGAATCACTGAATTCTTTCATAGTGCTAAAACATGTTTTAGAACAGAGTGTTGAATGCTCAATATTGTCTAGTAAAGTGTAGAGGGAAGTACAGCTGGGAGAAGTCATTTAAAAACATGGATTCATGAAAAGTAACGACTTTCAGTAGTCACTGCTTTTTTTCCTGCAGGGACAGAGCTACCATTCTTTTTGTCAAAGGACTTCAGCCCAAATTGAATTTACCTTTCCTGACCACATTCTTTTTGTAGGACTTCTTTGAGACCTCTGCCTTCCCATAGGGTCGGAATCACCTATCTTATGACCTTTTATTCTCAGGGCCTTTCTAGTGAATGCATTTAAGAAATTAATTTACGCAGCTCTTTACCCACTTAAGAAACTGTTCACAGTGCAGTGATTTTTTGAGACTGTGGCCAGAACTCAGAGGAGGGGCTGCAGTGGGAATCTGGTCAATGAAGGGGCTTCCATTGGCCCAGTGAGACTCACTGCAGAGCAGACAGTGTTCCTGTGGCCGCTGAGATGACCCCTTTGCATTCATGTCCCCATATGAAGTTCCTGGGGCCTGTTATAACCACGTATCTCTTAACATCTCCCATGTGGGAAAACAGCTTTTCTTTTGCATTCAGGAAAGGCCTTATTCTTCTAAAAGCTCCTTCTGTTCCATGTTTATGTGATTAATTTATTTAATTAACCCTTCCAAATTCTGGATAGCCCTACAAGTAACTGCAGAGCTACTCAACTTGCCTAACTCTCACTTAGCATTTGTGTTATTTATCGATTGTTCTTTATTCCTAAGGAAGAACATGGTGTTTCCATCACAGACACTTTGAATGACGTTTGACAGACTCTTAAGCTAAGGATGGGGGACCTGCAGCCATCAGGCCACAGGTGACCTTCTAGGCCTTGAATGCAACCTTTTCACTGACTCTCTTACAGAACAAATCCTTTTATTTTTATTAATACATATTTGCCTTTTATATTTTTATTTTTTTAATGGACATATTTAAAATACTGAAGCATACAGCTCGGCGCCTGTGGCTCAACGGGCTAAGGCGCCAGCCACGTACACCTGAGCTGGCGGGTTCGAATCCAGCCTGGGGCCCGCCAAACAACAATGATGGCTGCAACCAAAAAATGGCCGGGCGTTGTGGCGGGTGCCAGTAGTCCCAGCTACTTGGGAGGTGGAGGCAGGAGACTCGCTTGAGCCCAGGAATTGGAGGTTGCTGTGAGCTGTGATGCCACGGCACTCTATCCAGGGTGACAGCTTGAGGCTCTGTCTCAAAAAAAAAAAAAAAGGTATTAACGGATCCAGGTGCTCTCATTTCTTTTCATCATTTCTTGCATCACCAAAATCTTTGTGCTTGAGGTACTATTTTGAGTGACACTTTGCAGCAGGTGATAAGTATTGGTAAGTATACTTGTGCAAATGCAACACAGAATCGTCAGTTTCATGACCTGCTGTAGTTGGAGGGTGAGGCATTCAGTGTGGATTTTCTGTATTATTCTAGTGTGGTAGCTATCACAGGTGTAAGCCCAAACTCTATCTCTGCGAGAGCAGTTAATTAAATTTTATGAAGAACAGAATCAGCAATGCGAATTATTGAATGAATATTTCTATAGGAATGCAATGTTTCTGTGTGATATCATATCAAATCAAAATGATGTGAATATTTATTTGCAAAGTAAAACTAAGTCTATGTAGGATATGTGGCAAAATCCAAGTTATTTTTTTAAAAGCTACCTTTTTTCACAATATTTCCCCTTGAAAATTTCAGGTGAAAATTTTCCCTAGTTAGCAAAGGTCATTGAGCAGCAGCATGATCCATGCAAATCTTTTGAAGAATACACAGCTATCACAGACCTATCATTGGAGAATACAGTGAATGGGTCACTGATGTGAGATCATGACATCACACTCAAATTAGCACTCATCTAGTTGATGTCACCAAGGCACCTGAAGAACAATAGATAGAGTTGACTGAGTGCTCAGTAGATGACAGCTTAAAGTCATTGTTTGATGGTAAGAAAGAGCCAATTGAAGTATGGAAAAATGCAACAGAATACCCACACCTTTGGCAACATGCCTGAAAAATGCTTTCTTACTTTCAACCACTTACTTTTGCAAATCTACAGTCTCCTACCTAACCCAAATCAAGATGCCCTTAAGGCCATCAATGACTGATACCCATCTAGGGGATCAGCTGAAACTTTGGACATCCCTGCTACAACCAGATACTCAAATGCCTTCCAACAAAAGGCAGACCCCACAAAGTCATTAAAAGGTTAGTGAACTTTAAAGTTAACAAAGGGTTTTCATTTTTTGAAATTATTAAGTGCATAGCAGTTATATTTTTACCAAATAATGGACATTTTTAAGTGTGTCCAGTTGAAATTTCTTGAATGCAGCCTTATTTGATTACACCTAAATTAATTCTGCCTTCCAACATGAGAAGGTTTCCGGCCCTGACTTGAGATCAACGCACTTAGTGGGATGGAACATGGCTACCTTCAGTGTTCATGGCCATTTGCGGGGCAGGAACCATTTTCTCAACTGGAGACCTTAGTGGGAAAATGAAATTGTTTACATTGTAAAGTTCTATGGCTTATTGTCATATTGTGCTGGTGGGTTTCTTTTTTAATTTGTAGGCTTTTCTCTCCATAAGTAAATTGAGACTTTAAATACAAACCTTTCAAAGGGAGTGATACTGAAAAATTGATTTCGGGGACACTGTCTAGGGGCATTCGGAAAGGTGCAGCATTTGATGTACCGTTGTAGGCTTTCCTGCAATCTCTAATAAAACCAGGCTGGCCTGAAACCCTGGTAATAGAGCTGTTTACCTTTATACCAAGAGGGTCGGGGAAGCACCAGAGTCTGCATGTAGCATGTGCCCAGGCAGACTTCGAGGGGTTTGCACTGTGAGACCTAAAGTTTATATGAGGTTGTCTAAAACAAGAAGACATGTCAGCAGGGCCTGTGGTGGGTCCACAAGTGCTGAATGTGTTTGTGACAGGATCAAGTGTGCTTTCCTTATCAAGGAGCAGAAAATCGTTGTGAAAGTGTTGAAGGTATAAGCACAGAGTCAGAAAGCTGAGTAAGAAAATGAAGCTTTTTTTTTTTTTTTTTTGAGACAGAGCCTCAAACTGTCACCCTGGGTAGAGTGCTGTTGCATCACAGCTCACAGCAACCTCCAATTCCTGGGCTCAAGTGAGTCTCCTGCCTCCGCCTCCCAAGTAGCTGGGACTACAGGCGCCCGCCACAACGCCCGGCCATTTTTTGGTTGCAGCCGTCATTGTTGTTTGGCGGGCCCAGGCTGGATTCGAACCCACCAGCTCAGGTGTACGTGTCTGGCGCCTTAGCCCGCTGAGCCACAAGCGCCGAGACGCAAAATGTTATTTTCAATGCCTTCTCGTATTCAATTTTTAAAATTAAGCCTTTTGAGATAACTACAGAATCACATGTCATTGTAAGAAATAATACACAGTTATCCTCTATATGATTTACTCAGTTTCCCCCAATGGCACCATCTTGAAAAACTATAATACAATACTATAATCCCATTTTACCCTCTAGAATGTTTCAAGATCCCCAGTGGATGCTACAGATAGTACCAAACCCTATACAGTATATACATTTGTTTTCATATACACACATAATAATGACAAAGTTTAGTTTTTAAGAGATTAACAGTAACTAGTAAAAAAAAAAAAAATAGAATAGGCTCAGTGCCTATAGCTCAGTGAGTAGGGCACTGGCCATATACACTGAGACTGGAGGGGTCCAGCCGGCCAGGACCTGCTAAACAACAATGACAACTGCAACAACAACAACAAAAAAAGTAGCCGAGCGTTGTGGCGGGCGCCTGTAGTCCCAGGTACTTGGGAGGTTGAGGCAAGAGAATCGCTTCCAAGAGTTGGAGGTTGCTGTGAGCTGTGACACCATGGCACTCTACTCTAGTGAGACTCTTTCTCAAAAAAAAAAAAAAAATTATAACAGTATATTATAATAAATATGAATGTGTTTTCTCTCTCACACTATCTCTGAAAATGCTGTATCATCAGACCAAGGTCCACTATAGATAACTGAAGCCACAGAAAGTGAAACCGTAGATAAGGGGTCTACTCTGTCACAACCAGGATATTGACATGATGCAGTCAAGATACAGACATTTCCATCACAACAGAGATCCCTCATGTTGCCTTTCTTGTTTGTTTGGTTTTTTTGAGACGCAGTCTCACTGTGTCACCCAGGGTAGAATACCGTGGCATCATAGTTCACAGCAACCTCATACTCTTGGGCTTAAGCAATTCTCTTGCCTCAGCCTCCCAAGTAGCTGGGACTACAGGTGCCCGCCACAACACCCAGCTATTTTTTTTTTTTTTTTTTTTTGCAATTTTTGGCCAGGGCAGGGTTTGAACCTGCCACCTCCAGTATATGGGGCCAGCACCCTACTCTTTGAGCCACAGGCGCCATCCATGTTGCCTTTCTATAGCTACACTTCCTTGTCTGTCATCCCCACCCCTTCCATAACCAATGTATTTTATTATATCCAGTAATCTGTTCTCCATCTTTATAATTCTTTCATTTCAATTGAAGAATGTTACATTAATGGAATTACACAGTTTATATTTGCTATTGAATTTTCTTTTTTTCACTCAGCATAATTCTCTGGTAATTCATTCCAGTTGTGTGTCTCAAAAGCTTGTACCTTTTTACTGAGTGTGATATTCCATAGTCTGGATATACCTCAGTTTGTTTAACCATTCTCCTATTGAAAGCTGTCTGGATTGTTTTCAGTTGGGAGCTATTATGAATAAAGCTGCTAAACACATTCACGTTCAGGGGTTTTTATCTGAGCATAATTTTTCATTTCTCTGGGATAAATGCCCAGAAGTACAATTGTTGGGTAGTATGATAGTTGCATTTTTAATTTTTTTTTTTTTTTTGAGACGAGAGTCCCACTCTGTTCCCTGGGTAGAGTGCCCCTAGCTCACAGCAGCCTCATACTCTTGGGCTGGAGTGATCCCCTTGCCTCAGCCTCCCAAGTACCTGGGACTATACAACTCCTGGCTAGTTTTTCTATTTTTGGTAGAAACAGGGTCTTGATTTTGCTCAGACTGGTCTTGAACTCCTGACCTCAAGCAATCCACCCACCTGATCCTCCCAGAATGCAATACAGAGGTGGGCCATCGCACCTGGCTCATATTTAATATTTTAAGAAACTGTCATGGGAGGCTGAGGCAAGGGAATCACTTAAACCCAAGAGTTTGAGGTTCCTGTGAGCTGTGATGTCCACGGTAGTCTACTAAGGGCGGCATAGTGAGACTCTGTCTCTAAAAAACAAACAAAAAAAAGAAACTGTCTAATTAGTTTCTAGAGTGGTGGTTTCACTTAATTTTCTTTTCTTTTCTTTTTTTTTTTTTTGTTTGTTTTTATTTTTAGCCATTCTAATAGGTGTGTAGCAGTAATTCATTGAGGTTTTAATTTTCATCTCCCAAGTAGCTAAGGAAGTTGAACATGTTTCCATGTGCTTTTTTGCCATCAGTATATCTTTGGTAAAATGTCTGTTCATATTGTCTGCATATTTTCTAATTGGATTATTTTTCACTGTTGATTTTCATTCTTCTTTATAACCTAGACACTAGTTATTTGTTGAACTGTGTGGTTTACAAATATTTTCCCTCACTGTGTAGCTTATTTATTCTCTTAAAAGGATCCTTAATGCAAAAAGCTCTGCGTTTTAACTTCAAGGTAATATAGAATTAACCATCGAATTTTTTTTTTTTCTTTTTTTGAGTCAGTGCCTCAAGCTGTTGCCCTGGGTAGAGTGCTGTGGCATCACAGCTCACAGCAACCTCCAACTCCTGGGCTCAAGCGATTCTCTTGCCTCCGCCTCCCAAGTAGCTGTGACCACAGGCACCTGCCACAATGCCCAGCTATTTTTTGGTTGTACTTGTCATTGCTGTTTGGCAGGCCTGGGCTAGATTCGAACTCGCCAGGTCAGGTGTATGTGGCGCCTTAGCCGCTTGAGCAACAGGCACTGAACCCATCCAGTGAATTTTAAAACACCAAAATATGCACAACTCTGTATTTATCTTGTAGTGAGTGATCAAAGACATGGGAGTAAAGGAATCTATCGTAGCCAATAAGAGAGAGACGTTTCACGTACTTTATTTTTTAAATATGTAATTTTCAGTCAGTGTTATTGTTGCTCATTGCTACTTAGATTTGGGGGGATAAGACTAAACTTAATGGGCTCAGGGCTCAGTTCCCGTAGCACAGTGGTTACGGCTCAAGCCACATACACTAAGGCTGGCAGGTTCGAACCCAGCCGGGGCCAACTAAACAACAATGACAGCTGCAATTAAAAAAAAAAAAAGAAAAAATAGGGCAGCGCCTGTGGCTCAGCGAGTAGGGCGCCGGCCCCATATACCGAAGGTGGGGGGTTCAAACCCCACCTCAGCCAAACTGCAAAAAAAACAAAAAAATAGCCAGGCATTGTGGCGGGCGCCTATAGTCCCAGCTACTCGGTAGGCTGAGGCAAGAGAATCGCCTAAGCCCAGGAATTGGAGGTTACTGGTAGCTGTGTGACCCCACGGCACTCTACGGAGAGTAATAAAGTGAGACTCTGTCTCTACAAAAAAAGAAAAAACAAAATAGCTGGACATTGTGGCGGGCGCCTGTACCCAGCTACTAGGGAGGCTGAGGCAAGAGAATACCTTAAGCCTAAGAGTTTGAGGTTGCTGTGAGCTGTGACGGCATAGCACTCCATTGAGGGCAACATAGTGAGACTCTGTTTCCAAAAAAAGACTAAATTGGAATGAATGAAATTATTTCATAATAATTTTCTGAATAATGGAAACTTAACCAATTGGTTCACTTTCATATTTTGCTTTTAATATCAGGTTTCAGATGATGATAAAGAAAAGGGAGAGGGAACACTTGCAAGTGGGAAGTCTAAAAAGAAAAAAAAGAAAAAGAAGAAGCAAGGTGAAGATAACTCTCTTGCACAGGTAAAATATCAGAACAAGCAAGCATTCCTTAAGCACTTCTGGTGAATGTGAAAAGATGATACATAGATGCTTTAAAGACAGTAAAAGAGACATCAGATTATTTAAAAGCATTTGAAAAAATTGCAGGTTTTTTTTGTTTGTTTGTTTTTTATTTTTGAGACAGGCATGAGTCACTATACCTGGTCACAAACTACTTTTAAAAATTCATACATTTGGCTCGGCGTCTGTGGCTCAACGGGCTAAGGCGCCAGCCACGTACACCTGAGCTGGCGGGTTTGAATCCAGCCTGGGCCCGCCAAACAACAATGACAGCTGCAACCAAAAAATGGCGGGGCGTTGTGGCGGACACCTGTAGTCCCAGCTTCTTGGGAGGCAGAGGCAAGAGACTCGCTTGAGCCCAGGAATTGGAGATTGCTGTGAGCGGTGATGGCACGGCACTCTACCCAGGGTGACAGCTTGAGGCTCTGTCTCAAAAAAAAATAAAATAAAATAATTCATACATTTGGGGCAGCGCCTGTGGTTCAATGAGTAGGGTGCCAGCCCCATATGCCAAGGGTGGCGAGTTCAAACCCAGGCCCGACCAAACTGCAAAAAAAAAAAAAAAATTCATATATTATTGTATTAAAAAATGTTATGGCTTTAAAAATTCATATTAAAGGTATACATAAAATTCAAACTACTCAATGCGTTTTTTATTACAGAATGGTAATAGAAATACATAAAATTTCAAACTACTCAATGCGTTTTTTATTACAGAATGGTAATAGAAAAAGAGATATAGTATTTTACACATACAATATTCTTTTTGAGTAACTGGAAGATAACATTTAGCACAATTAGAAAAATCATGTGCATAATAAGTAGAGTCTTTCACTTGACTTGGAGTTGCTTTTGTATCACTCCTACATTTTCCTTTTTATAATTTTCATCTCTCCCATCTGGAAAAAGAATTGGATTATAATAAAGATGAAGTTAAGGTTTTTTGTCGTTTTTTTTTTTGAGACAGAGTCTCACTCAGTCACCATGGGAGTGCTGTGGCACCATAGCTCACAGCAACCTCAAACTTTTGGGTTCAAGTGATCTTTTTGCCTCAGCCTCCCAAGTAGCTGAGACTACAGATGCCCACCACAATGGGTCTTGCTCTTGCTCAGCCTGGTCTTGAACTTATGAACTCAAACAGTTCATCCACCTCAGCCTCCCAGAGTGCTAAGATTACAGGTGGGAGCCACTATCCTCAGTAAGGATATTATTTTAATTTCAAACATACTGGATTACTAGGGACATGTGTGGTTTTTTTTTTTTTTTTTTTTTTTTTTTTTTTTTTGAGATAGAGTCTCATTCTGTCACCCTTGGTAGAGTGTGCTAAGGGATCGTAGCTCACAACAACCTCCAACTCTTGGGCTCAAGCGATTCTCTTGCCTCAGCCTCCCAAGTAGCTAGAACTATAGCCACCCACTACAAGGCCTGGCTGTTTAGCCACCCACTACAAGGCCTTGGCTGAGTAGCTGGGACTATAGGCACCCACCATAATGAACAGCAATTTTTAGAGACGAGGTCTCGCTCTTGCTCAGGCTGCTCTCAAACTGGTGAGCTCAGGCAATCCAACCACCTCAGCCTCCCAGAGTGCTAGGGTTATAGGCATGAGCCACCACACCCAGCCACTAATAGAGTAAATATTTTATTTCTTACAGTAACCATATAACTATTCCTTTTTATTCCTTTATATTTAGGGAATAGTAGCCAGAATGTCTAGAGATAACCCCCATTGTAATTTTTCCTACTTAACTATTCTATTTGGAAGAAGTTTCTACATGACTTCTTAAAGAAGTACATCTTCAGTTCTTTTTTATTGTGGGAAGCACAAACCTTCATAAATGATACCAATCTATTATCAATACTAGGGGGATTTTGTTGTGGGGGTTGTTTTTTGGTATTTTTTTGAGATAATCTCACTCAGTTGCCCTAGAGTTGAGTGGCCTGATGTCATACCTCATAGCACCCTGCAAGCCTTGGACTCAAGCAATCCTCTTGCCTCAGCCTCCCAAGTAGCTAGAACTATAGCCACCCACTACAAGGCCTGGCTGTTTTTAGAAACAGGATCTTACACTTGCTCAGGCTGGTCTCAAACTCATAAGCTCAAGCAATACACCCTCCTTGGCCTCCCAGAGTGCTAAGGTTATAGGTATGAGCCACTGCACCTGGCCAATACTAGGGATTTTGATTTCTGTGTGTAATAGAAATTTGTGTGTGTCTGTGTGTAAAAAACTAGTAAAAATGGGTGGGCATGACTCCACACCTATACTTCAGCAGCTACAGCACCAGCCACATACACTGGAGCTGGCGGGTTCGAACCCAGCCCAGACCTGCCAAATAACAATGACAACTACAACCAAAAAATAGCTGGGCATTGTGGCAGGTGCCTATAGTCCCAGTTACTTGGGAGGCTGAGGCAAGAGAATCACTTAAGCCCAAAAGTTGGAGGTTGCTGTGAGCTTTGATGCCATAGCATTCTACCAAGGGTGACATAGTAAAACTGTCTCAAAAAAAAAAAATGGGTAGGCATTAAGGTTAACATGGCTAAGATCAATGCATATGAACAAATAAAACTATGTAATAGATGTACTTTTTTTGTTAGCTGGAACAGGCTGATAAGAAATGTTACTAACAGCTATCCTTTGTAGGTAAAACTCTCTGAAGTAAAAAAAAAACACTCTCTGCAATCCATTCTAGCCAAGTCTCAAGTTTTGTGACTTAAATTATGTCTTTATTAATATTGGTTTTTTTTCCCGTGTTGTAGATTAGTTGAATTCCTTTTAAAAGAAATTTTATGGGATAGTCAGATTCTTAAATGTTCGACTTACTGGCAGAGGTCATTAGTGTGTGAAAGTTCTTTGATATACTAGTAGTCCTTTTTAAAATGTTTGATCTGTTTTTAAAATATAATGAATAACGGCTCGGCGCCTGTGGCTCAGCGGGCTAAGGCACCAGCCACATACCCCTGAGCTGGCGGGTTCGAATCCAGCCCGGGCCCGCCGAACAACAATGACGGCTGCAACCAAAAAATGGCCGGGCGTTGTGGCGGGCGCCTGTAGTCCCAGCTACTTGGGAGGCGGAGGCAGGAGACTCGCTTGAACCCAGGAATTGGAGGTTGCTGTGAGCTGTGATGCCACGGTACTCTATCCAGGGTGACAGCTTGAGGCTCTGTCTCAAAAAAATATATATATAATGAATAAGAATTCAGGGTTTAGAGTTAGATCTGTATTCAAAATCTGCCATTTCCTTGTTTTTTATCTTGCATAAGTTACATAACTACATAGGTCATTTTGAAAATTAAATTAGTTACCCTCGAAGTTCTCTGCAGAGTATATAGCATATACATCTTACTCATAAAAAGTTGTATTTTAGAATTTTTTTCAATAAAGTTTTTTTTTAAAGTTCTTTTTTCAATAAAGTTTTCTTTTAGCTGTTGATATGTGGTTGGTTAGGTTCCTTCACTGTTAGAGTTCAATTAAGGATGGAAATAAACTCTTGTCTTCTGATTAACTTTGTAAGATTGCAAACCTCACATATTTCCAAAGCTACTTGGTCAGCTTAAATTTATAGCAAAATTTTGAGTTACGGAAGAACTTCCGTAGTTGACCACCTCCCTACTGTGACCACCTTCTTAAGTTGACCTAATTTTCACAGACAGGCACCACATGTACTGAGGTCTAGTTCCTTATGTTGACCACCTCCACTTGTTGACTAGCTTGTTATAGTCCCTTGGATGGTCAACTTACTGAGGTTCTACTATACTATGTAAATTCAAAATTTACTATCCTCCTATCCCAAAATCATTTCATAGAATATCAATATTGGGGCCCAGCGCCCATAGCTCCATGAGTAGGACACTGGCCAGATACACCGAGGCTGGCAGGTTCGCGCCCAGCCCAGGCCTACTAAAGAACAATTGACAACTGCAACCAAAAAAAAATAGCCGGGTGTTATGGCAGGTGCCTGTAGTCCCAGCTACTCGGGAGGCTGAGCCAAGAGAATCACTTAAGGCCAAGAGTTTGAGGTTGCTATGGGCTGTGACACCAGGGCACTCTACCAAGGATGAAATATTAAAACTCTGTCAAAAAAAAAAAAAAAAAAAAAAAAAAAAGAATATCAAAGTATCAATGTTGGAAGAAACTTTTTTTTTTTTGAGACAGAGCCTCAAGCTGTCTCCCTGGATAGGGTGCCGTGGTATCACAGCTCACAGCAACCTCCAATTCCTGGGCTCGAGCGAGTCTCCTGCCTCCGCCTCCCAAGTAGCTGGGACTATAGGTGCCTGCCACAACCCCCGGGCATTTTTTGGTTGCAGCCGTCATTATTGTTTGGCCAGCCGGGCTGAATTCAAACCTGCCTGCTCAGGTGTACATGGCTGGCGCCTTAGCCCGTTGAGCCACAGGTGCTGAGCCAGAAGAAACATTTTAAGATCACCTTAGACAGTTATTTAAAAGAACTACCAGAGGATGCCCATAGCTCAAGGGTTAGGGCACCGGCCACATGCTCCTGGGCTAGTGGGTTTGAACCCAGCCTGGGCCTGCTAAACAACAACAACAAAAAAAAATAGCTGGGCTTTGTGGCGGGCACCTATAGTCCCAGCTACTAGGGAGTGAGGCAAGAGAATCGCTTGAGCTTGAGAGGTTGAAGTTACTATGAGCTATGACACCACGGCACTCTACCAAGAGTAACAAAGTGAGACTGTCTCAATCAAAAAAAAAAAAGAAAGAAAGAAAGAACCGGAGGAAAAATAAAAGAACAACCACTGTTTATACAGACGTGTTTGCTAAAGAAGAATACAATTCACAGTGATGTTCCTATATATTACAGTTCATACTTCTTTCACATACCTAAGCATATAATGTGCTCTAGAATTACTTTGTTGAAATTTTTTAACTGTCTGAGAGAGTAAAGAATAGCTTAGAATGTTAAAGTTTAGATAGGACTTTAGGAATTATCTGGGCAAATGTTATTTTTTTTTTTTTTTTTTGAGACAGAGCCTCAAGCTGTCACCCTGGATGGAGTGCCGTGGCATCAAGCTCACAGCAACCTCCAATTCCTCAACTCAAGCGAGTCTCCTGCCTCCGCCTCCCAAGTAGCTGGGACCACAGGCGCCCGCCACAACGCCCGGCCATTTTGTGGTTGAGGCCGTCATTGTTGTTTGGCAGGCCCGGGCTGGATTCGAACCCGCCAGCTCAGGTGTACGTGGCTGGCGCCTTAGCTCATTGAGCCACAGGCGCCGAGCCGCAAATGTTATTTTTATACTTAAAGAAGTGAAGCTCAGGAAAACCAAGTGCTTTGTCCTTGAGATTATAGGGCTAGACTGTGGCATGACCAAAATTGGAATTACCTATGTCCTTCCTACTACTGAACTTAATTTATTTAGAAAATTCACTTGCGTGTAAACATTTTATTCCTTGAAGAAGTCATTAGGTGATGTATTTTTAAAGTTTTAATTCACTGTGTACTTGTTTGATTTTACTTAAAAATATACTAGTTTAGGTCAAGCACAGTGACTCAACACCTGTAATCCTAGCACTCTGGGAGGAGAAGTTGGAAAGATCACTAGAGGTCAGAAGTCTGAGACCAGCCTGAGCAAAAGTGAGACCCTATCTCTACAAAAAAATATAAAAACTAGCTGTCCATGGTGGCACATACCTACAGTCCCAGCTACTCAGAAGACCAAGACAGAAGGATCACTTGAGCCCAGGAATTTGAAGTTGCAGGGAACTATGATCATGCCACTGCACTGTGGCCAGAGCAACAGAACAAGATTCTGTCTTGGGACCAAAAAAAGAACAAAAAATACATAGTAGCTTAAGTTTATCTGGTTTATTAAATGAAAATGGTTATCATTCTGAGAATGTGTGTATGTATGTATTGTTTCTTTAATTCACAATTGAAATTGGACACTTTCTGAATTGAAATTATTTTCTTGGGATATCTTTTGGACACTAGCAAAATAGATTTTAATTAGTAAAGAATGAATGATTTCTGTAATCTGATAGAGTACTTTTCTCTGTAGGACACAGAAGAATTAGAAAAAGAAACTAATAAAGAAGAGCTTCCAGTAAATACCTCTAAAGCCCGTCCAAAACAGGAAAAAGCTTTTTCCTCAAAGACCATAAGCACTAGTGATCCAGCTGAAGTACTCATCAAAAATAGCCAGGTAATTTTTTTTTTTTTTTTTGAGATAGAGCTTCAAGCTGTCACCCTGGGTAGAGTACTGTGGCATCACAGCTCACAGCAACCTCCAACTCCTGGGCTCAAGCGAGTCTCCTGCCTCTGCCTCCCAAGTAGCTGGGACTATAGGTGCCCGCTACAGCGCCCGGCCATTTTTTGGTTGCAGCCGTCATGGTTGTTTGGTGGGCCCGGGCTGGATTCGAACCCGCCAGCTCAGGTGTACATGGCTGGCGCCTTAGCTGCTTGAGCCACAGGTGCCGATCCTCGCCAGGTAATTTCCAGGCTTGGTGGCTCATGCCTGTTAATCCTAGCACTCTGGGAAATCGAGGTGGGTGGATTGCCCGGAGCTTAAGGTTCAAGACCAGCCTAAGCCAGAGTGAGACCCTGTCTCTAAAAATACCCAGGCAGTGAGGCAGTCACCTATAGTCCCAGCTACTCTAGAGTCTAAGGCAACAGAATAGCTTGAGCCTGAGAATTAGAGGTTGCTGTGAGCTCTGATGCCACAGCACTCTACCAAGGGCAACAAAAGTGAGACTCTTGTCTCAAAAATAAAAAACAAACAAAAAGAATAATAAAGTTTTGTTGCTGGACAGAGTGGCTGATATCTGTAATTTCAATGACCAGGGAAGGTTACTGAAGGCCAGTTAAAGACCAACTTGGGCAACATTAGAAGAACAAGTCCTTCATCTCTAAAAATAAATTAAAGTTAGGCATGGTAGTACATGCCTATAGTCCCAGTTATTTGTGAGGCGAAGGCAGGAAGATCACTTGAGCCCAGCCAAGAGTCCAGGGCTACAATGAACTATGATCATGCTCCTTCACTACAGCCTGGGTGAAAGAGTAAGACCCTGTCATTCAAAAATAAATAATTATAATAATAATAAAGATCTGTTGACTCAAGAATTATACCATAACTAGTATTTTAGTAAAGTACAGTGCTAAGCGTTTTACTTATTTACTTACTTACTTATTTCATTCTCAAAACAACCCCAAGAAATTTATTATGTAAATGAGGCTGGAGAAATTGAATAATTTGCCCAAAGTTGTATGACTGTCAGTAGTAAAATCAGAGCCACCTACTGTATTTCTTCCCACTAAATATCTAGACATAAAGGGAAGGATGGCTTAGATTAAGAGTCTCATGCTCTACCAACTGAGCTAGCTGGGCACCAATGGCTTAGATAAATGTGATTAGTTGCATTTTTCCCAGAGCATGCATGTAATCTAACTATGGTTCAGCGTCCCAGAATGTGACATTTGTTTAAAATTTGGTGATAGGTTCTTTTTTTTTTTTTTTTTTTTTTTTGAGACAGAGCCTCAAGCTGTCTCCCTGGATAGAGTGCCGTGGCATCACAGCTCACAGCAACCTCCAATTCCTGGGCTCAAGCGAGTCTCCTGCCTCTGCCTCCCAAGTAGCTGGGACTACAGGTGCCCGCCACAACGCCCAGCCATATTTTGGTTGCAGCCGTCTTTGTTGTTTGGCGGTCCCGGGCTGGATTCGAACCCGCCAGCTCAGGTGTACGTGGCTGGCGCCTTAGCCCATTGAGCCACAGGCGCCGAGCCTGGTGATAGGTTCTTGAATGATGCACCTTCTATGGAAAATATTTATGTGGCAGAAGAGACCATTGTATAAAAAGTCTAGGCCAGTGACCCAAATTAAAATCTGTTTTCTAAGGGGCCAAGCACGGTGGCTCACGCCTTTTAATCCCAGCACTCTGGGAGGCCAAGGCAGGTGGATTGCTTGAGCTCATGAGTTCGAGACTAGACTGAACAAAAGCAAGAACCCGTCTCTTTTAAAGAAAGAAAAACTTAAAAATAGAAAAACCGAGGCAAGAGGATCTCTTGAGCCCAAGAGTTAGAGGTTGCCGTGAGCTATACCAAAGCACTTTACTGAGGGCAACAGCTTGAGACTCTTGTCTACAAAAAAAGAGAGAGAGAAAGAAAAAAAATTTGCTAGAGGTGCATAGTTCAAATTTTACTTACTCAACCAAAAAAAATTTATTGAGAACCTTCTGTGTGCCACATGCTATTTGAATTGCTAGAGTGCAGCAGAGAACAAAAGACAAATCCCTGCCTTGGTGGAGCTTACAAATTTAATCAAACAGCTTTAAACAAGAAACTAGGTTACCACTAGGAATTTGTAAGAGTCTTATACTAAAGTCGGGCTCAGTGGCTCACACCTGTAATCCTAGCTCTCTGGGAGACCAAGGCAGGTGGAAAATAGTGGGTGTTATGGCAAGCAGCTGTAGTCCCAGCTGCTCAGGAGGCTGAGACAAGAGGATTGCTTGAGTCCAGCAACTCCAGGTTGCTGTGAGCCTTGACAGAACAGCACTCTACAGAGGGTGTCAAAGTGAGACTCTGTTTCAAAAAAAGAGTCTTGTACTAAAAGAGTTTTTAATCATACTTTTTTTTTTTTTTTTTTTTTGTGAGACAGAGCCTCAAGCTGTCACCCTGGATAGAGTGCTATGGCTTCACAGCTCACAGCAACCTCCAATTCCTGGGCTCAAGCGAGGCTCCTGCCTCCGCCTCCCAAGTAGCTGGGACTACAGGCGCCCGCCACAACGCCCGGCCATTTTTTGGTTGCAGCCAACATTGTTGTTTAGT
>CAUYRH010014010.1:0-28921 GCA_963574655.1 Perodicticus potto
CACACACACACATACACACTCACACACACACACACACATACACATACACACACACATACACACTCACACATACACATACACACTCACACAAACACATACACACTCACACACACACATACACATACACACACACACACTCACACACACCCACACACACACACACACACACAGACACATACACAAACACACACACACTCACGCACACACATACACACTCACACATACACATACACAAACACTCACACACACATACACATACACACACACTCACACACACACAAACACTCACACACACTCACTCACACACACATACACACTCACATATACACATACACAAACACACACACATACACACACATACACACTCACACTCACACACACACACTCACACATACACATACACAAACACACACACATACACATACACAAACTCACACACACATACACGCTCATACATACACATACACAAACTCACACACACATACACACTCATACATACACATACACACTCACACACACAAACACACACACTCACACATACACACTCACTCACATATACACACACACACATACACAACCATACACACATACACAAACATACACACTCACACACACACACACACTCACACACATAAACACACATGCATACACAAACATACACACTCACACACACAGACACACACACACTCACACACATACACATACACAAACACACACACACAAACACACACACATACATACACACACACACACACTTGCCCCTTTGCTCTGAGCAGACTCACTGGTCTCTTTTTTGTTGGTTTTTTTTTTTTTTTTTTAGTTTTTAATTAAATCAAATTAATATTAGGGTAAAATTTTTAGGTTCCATTGTTCTCACTTCCAGGGTAAATTTCCATTTGCAGAAGAGCCCTCACCCAGGGGCGCATTAGACACCCTCACAACATGCACAGTAGGTGAGATCCCGCCTCATGCCCGCCCTCCTGCCAAACGTCCTCCCGCAACCCCCGCTTCCCTCTGTCCCCAAACTGGACTATATTAGTGTTTTATTGTTCTTACGAGCATGTCATTGTTTAATATTGATTTCTTGTTCATATGGAGTACATTGGATATTTGTTTTTCCATTCTTGTGATACTTTACTAAGAAGAAAGTATTTCCACTCCATCCAGGTAAATGTGAAAGATATGAAGTCTCCATCCTTTTTAATGGTTGAATGATATTCCATGGTATGTATACACCACAGTTTCTTGATCCATTCATGGATTGATGGGCACTTAGGTTGCTTCCACAACTTGGCAACTATGAATTGAGCCGCAATAATCATTCTAGTGCAAATGTTTTTGTGGTAAAATGATTTTTGTTCTTCTGGGCAGACTCACTGGTTTCTAAGTAAGCTGGTGTAAGGTATGAAGCTCTTTGGAAAGTCGTTTTCCTGTCTGACATATAGATCTCATCCATTGAACTGCTCTGATTCTCGAAGAGAGATGGCAATACACAGCACATGGAACATTGGTCCAGGGGAATGAGGATAAGAAAAGATAAATCTCTTGAATATGTTCTGAAAACATGAGACACAAGAAGTGTGGGAAAACCGTATATACATATAGACATTTAACTGAACATATATGTGTGTACATGTATGTATTTTGTACGCACATTACATGTGTGTGTATATATATGTATACACGTAAACTGTCAAGAAAATATCTATATGCTGGAGCCAGGTGATATCCTAGGTGAGATCATGACAATTTAAGGCCCTGAAATAGTTGACCACCTCTGTCAGTTGACCTAATTTTCACAACATGTACATCTCAGCCCAGCAGGCCTAGCTTCTTGTGTTGACCACCTCTGTATGTTGACCAGCTTGTCATAGTCCCTTGGGTGGCCAACCCACAGAGGTTCTGCTGTAGTTGAAGGAGGTTTAAGACATACCTGCTTTCCAGTTTATTTCTGACATTTAGTATCTCATTATTTCTCAGGTGATTTCACTTCACTGAGCCTTAATTTCATCATTTGTAAAATGGGCTTGTTTATTATACCCACTGTTTTAAATAAAAGGATAAAATATCACTGGGGATAAATTATTTATTTGCAAAGATTTAGAAACACAAATATGGCCTCTGATCTCACAGAGCCTACAGTCTTGTTGCAACGGTTCTCAATCTGTGGGCTGTGACCACTTTGGTGAGGTCGAAGGACCCTTTCACAAGGGTCGCCTAATATCGGATATTTACATTACGATTCACAACAGTAGCAAATTACAGTTATGAAGTAGCAATGAAAATAATTTTATGGTTGGGGGTCACCACATGCCGTGTTAAAGGGTCGAGGCATTAGGGAGGTTGAGAACCCCCGCGACTCTAGTGGACGTTGCTGACGGGGAGGTGAACTGAGTGTGTTTCGAACTCATGACCAGCTACAGCAATGTGGTAAACCCTACCTGGGTTGAGGTGAAGGAAGGTTTCCTGTGGGGAGGAAGACCTGAAGAGTGGGACAGGGAGAAAAAGGGGAGGAAGCAAAAATGTTTGGGGTGAAGGAAATTTAAGGGGTAAAAAAGAAATAGTAGCTTTTGTGCTCAAAGTGCCTAGCAGTGACTCAAGCGATGGCTTCCCGGGAGGTTGTTACTTCCACGGGGTAGGGGCAATTCATTTCATCTTGATAATTTTTACCACCAGTTTGTGCCTGTGCTTCTCATCGGTCTGCTCTGCGTGCCTGTGATGGAAATTCAAAAAGGGAAGCCTGGCTGTATTTGTGCCGGTCACCGAGAGTCAAACAGGAGCTGGTCAGAACCTGGCAGAAATGAAGCCATGAGGGTCTGTTCCCCATCTTTGCCATAATGTGGAAGATTCTGGGCGTCGTGGACACTGAGCTCCCAAAGTTTGGGAAATGCTGTTTAACTGGAATACATAAAAATTCAAATCCTGTCCTCGTAAATGTGAGTAAACAGTTTAACGACTTGCTTTAACCAGAAAGTAACCAAATATAAATGCAGGTATGCTACTCTTCTGCGTCTTTTTCCACCTAGGTGAATAAAAATAAAAATTTGTTAGGTGTGATATTGGATAAGTGAACTTGTCATTGGGATTTTTGTGATGGCATCTAAGGTCGTGGTGATTTTCCACACCGAGCTCATGGCGTTCACTCTCAGCGAGGCAGAGGAAGCCTGTGAGATTTTGCCATCACAGGGTCTGCCATGAACCAGAACCTCGTGTTAGTGATGTAAGGCTTCTGAGCCTGTTTCTTTGTCTGTGAAAAGAAGATGCTGGTATCTATCTATTACCTACCCAAACGCGTCGTTCAGAATTCAGGAACTCTAGCACAGTCAGGGACTAATGGGCACAGCAGCCGGCATGCGGTGCTGCTGATGCTGGATAAGTTAGGGTTCGCTCACTCCGTTTCTCTCACGAGGTTAACCTCCCTCTCCACTTCCCTCTTCTTCTAAAAACAAGAATTGATTCAGGCTCATACTGATGATCTGAATGACACATGCATATATGTCTTAAGAATATGTATATGAGGTTGAGTGTGGTGGCTCACACCTGTGATCCCAGCACTCTGGGAGGCTGAGGCAGGAGGATTGCTCAAGCTTAGGAGTTTGAGACCAGCCTGAGCAAGAGCAAAACCCCATAGCTACTAAAAAAAAAAAAAAGAAAGTAAGAAATATTAGCTGGGTGTTATGACAGATGCCTGTAGTCCCAGGTATTTGGGAAGCTGAGGCAGGAGGGTCACTTGAATCCAGGAGTTTGAGGTTTCTGTGAACTAAGCGGAGGCCACTGCACTCTAGTCTGGGCTACTGAGTGAGGCTCTGTTTAAAAAAAAAAACCAAGGTGAAAATGTGTATATGTACATGTGTATGCATACGTATGTTCATATGTACATGTTCGTATGAACATGCATATTAGTACAACATACATGTTCACCTAAGACTCTAATATTTCTATGCACATTAGCATATGTATTCTTAGAGGCAAAGAATAGACATATTTATATCAGTACGTATATAAATAAATACAAATACATCAGCAGGTGTGGCATACATAGCCTTCTAACAAACGCAGGTCGGCCTGCTTTTTGGAACTTTGATTGATTGCACTTCACATGCGTTTTTACAAACTGAAGGTTTGCGGCAACCCCGTGTCAGTGCTCCTTGGTGCCATTTCTCCACAGCACGCACTCGTTCTGTGTCTCTGTGTCAGCGTTTTTTAGAGATTAGGTATTTTTTAATTAGGGTACATACGTTGTATTTTTAGACATGCTGCTATTGCACACTTGATAACCTACAGTCTAGTATAAACATAACTTTTATGTGGGAAACCAAAAAAAATCTGTGTGATCTGCTTTATTGAAATATTCACTTTCTGCAGTATTTACCACTTCATTGAGCTGGTTTGGAACTGACCCTGCAGTCTCCAAGTTATGCCTGAAGTACCCCCTCTTCCATGGTCTTATTTTCCATAGCTTCAGTTATATAAAGTCAACTGTGTTCAGAAAATATGAAATGGAAAATTCCAGAAACAAACAACTTAGAAATTTAAATTGTACATTGTTCTGAACAGCATGATGAAATCTCATGCCATCCTATTCCATCCCACCTTGGATGTTAACCATCCCTTCAGCCATGCACTATACACTGCCTGCCCTTAGTCATTACCATCTCATCATCAAACTGAAAAGCAGAGTGAATTTGGGGTTGGGTTCTATGCGAGGTTTCAGGCATCCACCGAGAACCTTGGAACCAGTGGTTCTCAACCTTCCTAATGCTGCAACCCTTTAATACGGTTCCTGTGGGTCGCGACCCACAGGTTGAGAACTGCTGCTTGGAACATATCCCCATGGATAAGAGGGAATATTGTACATATTGACATGCATATTAGTACATGTGTACATTTATCTAATATATGTATATATCAGTATCTACAATATTACATATGCATAGTCTTAGGTGCAAAATTGGATTTATACATAAATAAGGATTTCAATTTCCAAAACATAAATTGAAGAGGGTGGCCTGGGTGAGTCCAAGTCTTCTGGAGGCTGAAATCTTTGGTCCAGACATTCAAAATCCCTACACAAGAGGGGCTTTCAGTAATCATTAAGGGGAGAAGACGACCTTTGACTCAGAAGGTTTCGTGGGGGAAGAGGTAACTCTTTAGGAATTGAATTTAGAGTCAGCAACATTCAATTTTATGAACTTTGTTTGTCACTCAGGGATCCCCTAGTTCTTTACACTGCTAGGTGTTCACCTTGCTGGTGGCTCAAAAATGACGCTCACCTGCGACCGTCTTCCAGAAACAGGTCTTCATAGAGGTAAGTGCTTGTTGTCACTGGATGTCCATTTGATTTCTTTCTTCGGCAAGACTTCTCCACTTGGACTGTTGCTATAACTTAGTTTTGGTGTTACCTTTTCCCCGATTCATTCTGTGTGCCTGCTGGTTAGACAACCTTTTTAATCTGCTGTTTAGAAATTGTTCATGGCATAATGTACCTAGAAATAAGTCTAAGAAACAGTGTCCAAGGCCTCTACGCTAAAGACCACCAAACATCACCGAGGGTAAGGCACGAAGACCTAACTAAATAGATACAGCATGTTTATAGATTCAAAGAGTCGATATCACTAACATAGCAATTCTCTCTACATTGATCTATAAATTCAGCACAACCAAAATTCCAGCCGACTTTTCAAAAATAGAAATGGACAAATTGATTCTAAAATTCACGTAAAGAAGTTAGAATAACCAAAGACAATGTGGGTGACTTACCCTCCCTGACCTGATTTCAAGACTTACTATAAAGCTATTATAATCAAGACAGTCTGATATTAGCAAATATATAGATATAAACATCAATGAAACAGAATAGAGATTGCAGAAGTAGACACAGACATTTATATGAACAAAAGATTTTTATCAAATGTTTCAAGGTAATTTAATAAAAAAAAAAAAAAAGGAGTCTTCAACAAACAATGGTGGATCAGTTGGACATCTATTTGGAAAAAAAGAAAAGAACATTAACCCTTACCTCACTCCATACATAAAAATCAATCCGAAGTATACCATAAATGTAAAACTGGAAACTGTAAAATTTCTTACAGGAAATCTTTGAAACCTTAGAGTAGACATGTGTTTCTTAGAAAACAAACAATGGGAACTATGAAAGAAAATGTTGATATTTTGGAATTCATAACACCTAAAAACTTTTCAATAAACATGGTTAAGAGAATAAAAAGACCAATTGACTGGGAAAAATATTATTTGCAAGACGTGTTTCAGACAAATGACGAGTATCATTCATCAATTCATCCAACTCAAAAAGACAGTAACTAGAATTTTAAAAGATAGTTCAGAGTTATCTGAAGTTCAGATACTTTAAAAAAGAAGAGAAGAGATTGGTTACTGAAAAGATGCTCAGAGCCATTAGTTTTCAGGCAATTTCAAACTAAAACCACAGGAAACCACCAGATACCCACTAGAATGGCTAAAATTAAAAAGGTTGACCACATCAAGTGGTGGAGAGGATTTAGAGCAAACAAAACTCTCGGAGGGTGGAAATGTAAAATGGTACAACAACTTTAGAAAACCATTCAGCAATTTTTTAAAAATGTAAACATAATCTTATTATATGGTTCAATCATTCTAGCTCCAGGCATTTATCCAAAAGAAATGAAGGCATATGGGTGGTGCCTATGGCTCAAAGGAGTAGGGCGCTGGCCCCATATGTGGGAGATGGCGGGTTCAAACTCAGCCCCAGCCAAAAACTGCAAAAAAAAAAAAAATAGAAATGAAGGCATATGTTCACCCAAAGTTCACAGCAATTTATTTGTAATAGAAATGGGAATTAATCCATGAACAGTTACATGAATAAATAATACCGTCCATTGTTTATTAAACAATAAACTATTGATTCACGTAAGGATATGAATAAATATCAAAAATGCTAGAGAATGTAAAGTCCTCTATAATGGCAGAAAGGAGAGATGGCTTAGAAAGGAGATAAGGAAATAGGTAGGTAATGAAAACTTTCATTATCTTGATCTGTGGAAGTGATTTCATGGGAGTATGTGTATATCAAGACTCAGAAAGTTATGCATTATGTTTTTGTTTTATTTTTATTTTTTGAGACAGAGTCTCACTCTGTCACCATGGATACAGTGCCGTGGCATCATCATAGCTCACAGCAACCTCAAACACCTGACGTCAAGCAATCCTCTTGCCTCAGCCTCTCAAGTTGCTGGCACTACAGGCTCCCACCACAATGCCTATTTGACTTTTCTATTTTTAGTAGAGACAAGGTGTCACTATGGTTCAGGCTGGTCTTGAACTCGTGAGCTCCAGCAATCCACCTGCCTCAGCCACCCAGAGTACTGGGATCACAGGTGTGAGCCATCAAGCCCAGCCAGAAAGTTGCGCATTTTAAATAGTGCGTTTGGTCATATATAAATTATACCTCAATAAAGCTGATATATTGTTGATATTCTTCCTTTACCTATAGAATTAAAATCAAGCCTGCCGAAAGATATTTAAGGCAAGGCTGTCTGTAATTTCACCGCAATAGACCTTGTAAGTCTTAGTTCTTACTTTGACCTTTTGTCCACACTCTCATCTTTTCTGCTGTGTGTAGTTCTTTCTGCCCCAAATCCGCTTCCCCTTCTGTCAGCTTATCCTAATCCTTTTTCACCTTTGCAGATGGTGGCAGATATTCTCATGGCCTATCCAGTAACCTTTGTTTTGTCTTCTTCACCAACTGAACTTGTAGAGCAATGAATATTCACCTACACGGCTGGTGTAGGGGAATTAAAATGGTCCCAAAACTTCCCAGTTTGGCAATTTCTTCCCTGCCTGCCCTTCGACATAGCTAGTTGACAGTTTTGGCCCGTGAGGTATGAGTTGGTGAAGATTTTGCTTTCTTGCTTCTCGTTTCATCTTTTTTCCTGTCCAAAATGTAATTGTCATGCCCACATGTGCAGTGGTCATCTTGGGCCCACGACTGTGAGAGCCTCATGCCAAGGAAGGCACAGTAGGGCACCAAAGCGGCCTGGGCTGCTGATGGTGTCGCTGCAGCCGTGGCCTGTCCCCAGACTTTCTTGCACGAGGAAGATGGAGGGCAGTCCCAGCTGGATTTCCTATGACCGTCACCCAAATATTTTCCAGGTCCCTGCCTCCATCAACCCATTTCCACTTTGGCCCACCTTCCCTTTGTGAATTACAGTAGATCCCTGCCCCTGCTTTGTGTCACTTAACACCACCCATCCTGTGCTGGGCTCATGCAGACCACCTGTCTTACTTCCCTAACTAGACTGTGGGTTCCTGAGACCCGGGTGCAGTCCTGCCCTTCCTGACTGCCCGGGGGTCCTGCACGGGCACTGCAGGCCAAGCTGCAGAGGGACTGGAAGAGATAGTGGACAGAGACTGCAGGAGACAGTGGGAAGAATGTGGGCTGACAGTCGGACTGCCTTGCCTCCACCTCTCACCAGCTATGTAACCAATGGCAGCTGCTCGGCTGGGACAGAGATTCAGTTTCATCATCTCTCCCATGGGTTTGATGTTAATCCTCACATCTAAGGGTGATTTTGTTGTGACGTAGGGAAGCATGAAACATACTGATCCACTGTGACCTCTCCATACTATTGATGGGGATAATGACTGAACTGTCACCTGCCTTCCTCACTTTCTTTCCACCTACACCTGTACATTTCGCACTCAGAAAAATTACAGTGAAAGTTGTTCTGATGACCTCCATGTTTTCCTTTGATAGGTGACGAGGTCAAAAATGCAGGACTGGTGGAGGATGACCATACAAGGCATCCCAGAGGGGCCTCCTCTCTTCAACACCTCCACGATTTCTTCTCCAGCAGAGAAGAGCAATTAGAGAATTTCTTAGCAGACTAGTATATATAGTTCCCAAGTATGTATGAATTTTCTCATCATTTCCGAGTTGGGGACTAATGATCGGCCATAATTTTAGGGACTCATCTTTGTAGGGCAAGGTTAATCCTGAGCATTTGACACTCATGGTCTTCCCAGTTGAGACTTTTTCTCCAAATTGTTGATTCACTAACCAGCTCTCAAAAGCTCAGACCTAGTACTGTTTTTTACCAACCAGCTGCATGACTTTAGATAAGCTATCTCATGTAAGTGTATCTCCATCTGTAACATGGGAATAAAAATAGTACTATCCATTCTCTCTCTCTGGCTTCAGGTCTTAGCTGAAACTTGACCTGTCCCAATCCCTCTTTCTGGGGCAAGGTTATGGAGGCCTGGAGTGTCGGGCTGTTAGACTGTGTTTCATTTAGTCTGAATCCTTTGCGTCCCCTCCAGAGCTGAGAACATTGTCTGGTGCAGAGGGAGGTGCTTGGTGAATATTAATTGTGTCACTAAGTGAAACTTGTTGAATAATATGGTTTGGAAGGAAAGAAAAAAGCCTGGAATCAAACATATTTTTGGGTCAGTTACCATTCAATTACTTGTTCAACCAATCAATATTGATTGGGCACCTGCTATAACCCAGGCCTTGTTTACCCTCTTGGTTGGTATTAGAAATGTAATTTCTAATCCACTCAAGTCTTCACCTTGAACATACCTTAGCAGGTAAAATTTTTGCCTTTTCCTACTTTGTCAAGTAGGCAAAAAAGGCAATGGTTCAATTTTACAGCATCGAGAAGAAGCCTCTTTAGCCAGGTTCGGCCCAAATTTGCTGACACGTGTTACCCACTCAGCGAAACGTGTAAAGCATGTTGTTCTCTGAGCTTTTCTATCTGATCCAACCCCATATATTATATTACGCTTATAAAATACCACGAAGCCCTTATGAATTAAAAGATAATTAGTGGTTCAACATGCATAAGACATTAGGCTTGAAGTGTCAAAAATGTCATGGAAGACCATAAATCATAGCCTGCTTGCATTGATCCCTTATAGAGTTAGTTTTTAAATCATCTCTTTAACACCTTGTAAATGTACAAACAACTACGGACCCAGGGGAAACTTTAATATGTTTTTCATACATATTTTAATTTCATCTCAAAGTGCTAGCTGCATAAAAATTAAGTCAGACTCACAAAAACTCATTGATTTCCTCAGGATAAAACCCATCTGTCCAAACTAATTTAGAGCCTTTTTGAAGCCGTAAAGTTAGTCCTGTAACACTGAGGTCATTATGGGCATCCTGAGCTAGAGGAACTCTTGTGTAATTTTAAGAAGGCAATTTTGTTATATTTACTGTATTTAAATACAGTGCTACTTTTCAGGAACAAAAGCCTCACTGTGTAACTGTATTGAAAGTAAACTAGAAGCTGTGAAAAGCGAGATCTGTTCTTTTCCTTGTGATTAATGCACCTTTCTGCCAAAATTGAGACTTCTTAACTGAGCTCATTTAATACAAAGTAAACGAATTCTGCTCTTTGGATTTGATCCTCTGGTTAAACCCTATAGATAAGGCTTCCACAGTGAATAGCTTTTCATTCTAAACAAAGGATGTTTTGATAGGAAGGTCAACGTGAAGGTCCTTTATATTGTGATAACAGGAAAGGGAAATAACATATTAATGGAAACTCGTGGCATGGTGGTCTAGGCTGGGGGCGCACGTGGGAGTATCCGGAAGTTAGAGAGGAGGTGGCAGAGACCAGCAGGCTGGCGAAGACCCGGAAACTCTTATTCCAAAAGGCATTTCTTTTTATTATACACCCAGTGCGGGAGCCCGCAGGAGATCACAGCGCAGCTTCGTGGGACTAGGGCGTTGCGCTTGCCTGTGTCTGCATTCCGCCCTTCCGCATCAGCTGTGCAGAAGAGCTCCCCGAAACTCTTAGGAATCCACAGTGAACCTTTATGATGATGCACAGTATGGATACCCCAACACTTGAATAGGATGAATAAGCTGAATTCCCTCCTGCTTTGGGAGGTTAGAGATAAACAGCTCCGAGTTGGGTGACCATCCCCCGTACAAGGTGGGAGGCCTTTTCCGCCCAGAGGAGCTGCCCCGCAGCCCAATGCCTGGACGTCGCCCTGCAGGCTGGGCAGGCAGTGCCACCCCTTTATTTTTCCTTTCTTCTCACTGGCCACTTTCTTTATCGTTTTCCACTTAACTAGAAACATTTCATAATAATCTAACTCAGAAGCTGGACGCCTTTTGCAGCTCAACGCGAAACACTGGTTTTTACAGCAAGGACGTCCTGATACCCTTAGGAAATCCCTGCTGACTACACCAAACAGCAGAACCGAAAGGGGTGAAGCGAGTTCTTGGACAAATTGGCTCGTTTGCTCCACTCCTTTTCCCACCCGTTCTACAAATATTTATCGAGCAGCCGCTGGGTTCTAAAATCTCAGGCAGGTGTTGGAGATGGGACGTGAAGCTGCCAGGTCTCGCTCGCTCGGGAGACAGACTCGTACAAGTGGGGCCTCTGGGGGTGAAGTGGAGCTTCAGGCCTCCCTGGCCTGGCGGGGCTTCCAAACACTGCGCTGTCTCTAGGACGCTTGGCACCTGACCTGTCTGACAAGGGCAGGAATGTGTGGGATTTTTCATCTCAAGATTTGAAGAGTGTGCTTTGAAGGGTTTATCATCTCTTATTGAAGACGTAGAAGGGAAAGGAGAAATGCAGTAGGTCACCTATTTTTTTTTCTAATTGTTGGGGATTCGTTGACGGTACATTGATTGCTTTTGTTAGATAAGGTCACATAACTTTAATAATTGACTTAAAAATCTGAATTCAAGGACTGTCTGGTTCCACAGCGCCCCCTTCTGGTAGGTTGCCCTGGAGCAGTTACCAGGGAAAAGCCTATGGAGGCAGCAGCGCCTGTTTGCGGGTATATTATATGCCTCATTGAAGCCTCTCATCAGCTTTTCAGGGAACAGTTGGTACCATCTTCATTTTACAGATGAGATTCACTGAGGCCCAGTGATCTGAGCAAGGCCGTACATCTCATATGCACCGATCCACAGGACACAGACCCAGCCCCAGGGGCTCCCAGGCATGCTGAGCCA
Source organism: Perodicticus potto (assembly GCA_963574655.1). Taxonomy (NCBI): domain Eukaryota; kingdom Metazoa; phylum Chordata; class Mammalia; order Primates; family Lorisidae; genus Perodicticus; species Perodicticus potto. Next base: position 11,975 of record CAUYRH010014010.1, read on the forward strand.
CTTTCTCCCTTTCCAGTGGATTGCCCAGTCAGTCAATGAGCTCCTAGTCTTCATCAACACTGTGCTAGACGCTGGGAGTTAAAGCTTCCCTTTTGACAGCTTCTTGGGTACATTTCAAATACCCTAGGCTGCTAGCAGAGAAAAGGAAAAATCACAAACTAGACGCATCTAGGTAGAAATGGATTAAAACAGAGCATGGACCAATGCCAACCAACAGAAACCCTTAAAAAACAGAAGGTTTGGGTCAGATGGATGAACAGAAAGATTTTGTTCTGCCCCAGATATTCTGTCTGATCCAGTCCTTCATGTTTTTCCACACCCCATAACCCTGCTTAACGTGAATGCTGATGACATCCATGGGCACGTGAATTATAAATGTGGCTATAATCATCTGCTGTCCTCTTATTGAAAAAGAAATATTATATAGAGTTAGAAAATAAAACTCTTTATTTTTCCCTAGTGTATAGAGCAAGACGATGGAACATTTGCATTTATCTGGATTGGAATGATCTCATTAGACAAAGTTAATAAGCGGCATGGAAGAAAAGAGGTCTGCTGGAAGTTTGAGCAAGAAGTTTCCTGACTCTTCCAAGCGAAGAAGAGTCTGTGATGAGTGCTCTTGAGGCGCCCACATCCTTTACCACTCTGCCCTAAGCCTGTCAGCTTTCTGGACCAGCCAAAGCCTTCTCTCTCTTCATTATTAATCTCCACTGTTATAAACAGTGTCTTATATACAACACAAAAGTGCTCAAAGGACTGTCGTGTCTTGCCAATTGCTCTTCAGTAGGATTGTAGGTCCCAGTGCCACCTGCTGCATTTTTAGGATGAGATTTGGGATGAAATACCATGTATCCGATGTTGAACCAGACCAGGCCATGTATGTGCAGGTATTATGTAGCTGGAAGGATATTCCTTCTCCATCTGGTACTTACATCTGGTTTCTCATTACATCAAATGGATACAACAATACCCATTGCAAAAGGCTCAAATGAGATCTAGTATAGAAAGTAGGTCTTAGATGACAAGTAGCCTGTGATCTATAAACAGCTATATAACTACTGTCTATCTTAGGCTGATATTCTGGAAATACCCCTGGAGACTCTTAAAGCAGTGTTTTTCATCCATTTTTATATCATGGCACACTTGAACCATCAGTTAAACTTCCTTAGCACCTAAATTATGCTGATCAAAAAAAAGGTTAAAAAAAGAATATTCTTACTGTGCTTTGAACTTCTTTCAAAAATAATTTAATGAATGATCTTTAAAAATTTTCACAGCACACCTAAGATCCTATTATGGCACACCAGTGTGCCATGGCAGACTGGTTGAAAATCCCAGTTGTAAAGGATTAAAGAATGTAGACACCTTACCCTAAGCATCATTGAAAATCCAGTTTGTCTGTATATGGAAGAAAAATCTACAATATCAGCAGCTTTGATTAATGGAAGTTTACTTCTCTGGAATGTTAGGACGTCCGTGTAGGCTCTCCAGGGCTGGTGTGGTGGGCGAATAGCAGCTTTGGAGGTGGGGCTGGCTTTTTGTGGATGGTTCTACTATACATCTCATTGGCCAGAATTTAGTCACGTGACCAGACTCAGTTACAAGCAAAACTGTGAAAAGCTGTGTTTGGAGGTAAGCTAACAACCAAGCTAAGCAAAAGAGAAAGAATGGATATTTGCTGCCAATTAGATTTTTCTGTTTTAGTTCTCTTCCGATGCCAAAGTCAATGAGGAAATGAGGAGAAATTAATGTCTGAAAGTCCTAGAACCTTTGACACTAAAATGCCAATTTAGATTTTATTCAAATGAAATTAAATCAAGACTTCTGTTAATTTGAGGTAGAATATAAAACTGAAACTCTTTAGAACATTCAGAGACTATGTATTGATAATATGTGCACTTTTCTGTATAATACTTTCCTTTCAAGAACTTTGAAAAATTCAGAACAATCAGAAGTCCTCTTTGAAAAAACGTTTCTAATAATGAATAATTAAGAAAAGATCTCATCTAGATGTTGACAGATTTTAGGGTGAGTTATATAATAAGTGAATGGTGCAAACTGATATTGTGAATAAAATCACTAGTTTTTTATGCAATCCTTATTATTTCTATTTTCCTAGCAGCAGATTTTTTTTGCTGTCCTATAGGATCACATTTACCACATATGTTAACTTAATTTTATTCTGCTGTCAGAAAACAAATAATTCAGATATTAATATAATTTTGTTTTGCAGAAGCATGTGAATAGGCAGAAATTTTCATAATGCACATTATTATAACATATATTGTTATTTTTATTTAAGGTATATTATTTTTTGGCAACATCACGGTTTTCTCTGGAAAATGGTCTTTGACTCTCTAGCTCCTCAAACTCTTAGCTTTTTTTTTTTTTAGAGAAAGAGTCTCACTTTATCACTCTTGGTAGAGTGCTGTGGAGTCACAGCTCACAGCAACCTCCGACTCCTGGGCTTAGGCAATTCTCTTGCCTCAGCCTCCCAAGTAGCTGGGACCACAGGTGCCTGCCACAATGCCCAGCTATTTTTTGATGCAGTTTGGCGGGGACTGGGTTTGAACCCACCACCCTCAGTATACGGGGCTGGCACCCTACTCGCTGAGCCACAGGCACCGCCCAAATTCTCAGCTTTTATTATTATTCCAGGATATAATTTTAAAAGATTTTCTATGTTTATTTGTGTCTTTTTTTTCCTTCAAAAAGAATTTTGAGAAAAAAGATAAACCCTCAAAAAAAAAAAAAAAGAATGAAATGAAATGAAATGTAAGCAGATTGGATAAGCATTGTGTATATCATAGGCCTTTATTTTGTCCTATGAACAATTTCTGCAAAAAGAACAGTCCCTGAAATATGACCTGGTTATGAATTGAGATTGGAAGCTGGTTGCCAGGAGATTTCTGATTGGCTTTAGGTGACGTCATGGTCACAGCCCGGGTACCCATAATATCCAGTTAATACATTGCATCTAACCGTTCTCCTAATTTTTATGTGTACATTTCATTTTGTAACTGCAATAAAACACTCCAAGCATAGCATTTCTGGGTAATTACTGCACTTTTCAGGCCCCTTGGGAGCAGAGGCATACTACCTATGAATTAGGAAAGCACTTCTAGTCATAAGAATTGCTCCTGCTGGTAAATCTTGGTTGAGATCAGTTATTTGGGCACAAAAGGTATAGGTTGGATATGAAATTTTTGGTGGTTCTGTCAAAACCACACTAGGAAAAGGAAAGGGGATGATTTTGAAGATTCTTCAAAACTTGCCCTAGGGCCTAAACAGTCCAGGGAAAGCAGTGAACACAGTATTTGAAAACACAAAGCTGATTCAAGCATCCATTTCATCCCTGGGTGACAGATTTCCAATCATTGACTGTGACCTTGAGGTCAGTTGAGTAGAGTCTTCTGAGGCCTGGAGAAGTTCTGAAGGTCTAGATTCTGGGATGAGGTGAGTGGACATTCCTTTGGCCTCCTCTAAGCCTCCTCCAACCCAATGCAGAGAATGTCAAACTCAGAATTACTAGTTTCTTCTGTTCTTTACTAGAAGCTCAATAAACTCCCCAAGACAATTTCCTGAACTCTTCAGGCCTGGCCACTCAGGATGGCGGCTCCCCGTTTTTGTCCTATTTGTTGGCTGTATCTATGTGTTAAGTTGTTGAGGAAGAAGCATTTAACATCTAATGCCTGTTTCACTTCTTCCTTTTCCTCCAAAAATATCTTGAAACGTCATTTGTTTTTTCTTCATTAGAAAGAGGAAATGGTGTTTTATCAAAGATAAATAGACTTGAATGCTGATGGACTTGAAGTTCTGTTCACCACTCAAAGCCCGTGAAGTTTGATGAGGTACTAAACTTGGCCCAGAGAATCTTTCATTCACCTCGTCAGCCAAGTCACGCCACCGGTCTCGACTTTTGGAAAATTAATTACCTACATGTTGCTCGTGAATCCTGTGGGAAGCTGATTTATTTGATCACAGCTTAAGCAAATAGTAATCAACGCTTCATCAAATTCTGCCAAAAGTAACTCAGATTGAAAACCTACCAACCACTATTTTAAAACCAGTTTTGAAAGAGATTTTGCTCAGTATCTATGGAGATGAAGTCTTCTGGTAAAAAAAAAAAAAAAAACATATATACATACATATCAGTTACATATAATACATATATGTATCAGTTAAATCCTTACCTTGCTGAACTTCAGCTTCTCAGGGAACTAAACCGAAGTAAAGGGTTGAAATATAATTCACTTACATCTGTAGTTTGACCAACTAATAATATTTTGATGGGTAGGTCACCATTAACAGAGATGCTGAGATAGCATAGTCTCCCAGACATGAGCACCTGATTTACAAAGGCAGCAACGTCCTAATTTCTAGCAACACCCTACATTCATGAATCGTTGGAAACTGGCTGGTGATTTTTTTACCCCCCCCCCAACCCAAGGCAGAAGAGATTCCAGCTGCACTGCTGACTGAGGCAAAGAGCTGTGTTTAAATGTCTCACCTTCCAACCCCATTCCTTTTATTTTCCTCTCCTCGCTCCCACACGCACTTTCAACCGGGGATATTCTATTCATGTTCCCCCTCTACTTTTCTCCTGCCTTCAGCTTGCAATTCATTCCAACCTTACAGTCTCTCTCTTCTTGTCTTGTAACACTCACACCTGACGTCTTGCTTTTGCTCTATTTCTTCCTCCTTACTTCCTCCCGGTGTCTTATCCACTTTCAAATCTCTCCTTCTTCCTTTCTCGGTGTTTTTGAGGCAGTGACTGTACTGATCACTTGTAATGGCAAGGATGGTTTTTGTAACTTCATGCAACTAGTGTTTACTGTGGCGATGGACAAGACAGACACAGTCCTTCCTCATGGAGCTTATCTGCTGGTGGAGACAAGGATCATAAATATAATATAATGTCACATAATTTTACAGAATGATAAATGCTGTAAAGGAAAGTAAGGTGGGCTCGGGGGTTGGAAAAGGATGAGAACCATCGTGAAATGCCATTCACCCATCAGCTTACAGAAAGCGTCTGATAATCGTCTGCCAAACCAGCGTCAGAAGGACGTGGGGCAGCAATTCTTATGCACTGCTGATGGGAGTGTGAGTTGGTACAACCACTTCAGTGAGCAGTGTTGGATTCTTTACTCAAGTCCAAGATGCATGTGGCTATGATGCTGCTATTCTAATCCTGGAGAAACACTCGCCACAACTGTACACAAATAAAAATATCCACAACACTAGTCAGGCATGGTGGTGCGTGCACACCTGGAGTCCCAGCTGCTCGGGAGGCTGAGACAAGAGGATCACTTGAACCTTAGAGTTTGAGGTTCCTGTGAGCTATTATGCCACAGCATTCTACCCAGGTGAGAGAGTGAGTGTCTCAAAAATATATATATTAATAGCAATGACCTGGAAAAATCCAAATGCATGCCTGTAGTGGCATGGATAAACAAAGTGTGGTATTGCAATAGGATAATACGTGTAGTAAAAATGAATAAACTGCTGGCATATGCATCAGTATGAATGGTTCTTGGAAATATTACATCAAGTGAAAAAGCAAACACAGTATGATTCTATTTATGTTTCGTTCAAGATAGGCAAAACTAAAAAATGAAATGTTTAAGAATACACACAGCTGCGTTAAAGAAAAGCAAGGTTGGGTGGCACCTGTGGCTCAAAGGAGTGGAGCACTGGCCCCATATACCAGAGGTGGTGGGTTCAAACGGGCCCCAGCCAAAAACTGCAAAAAAAAAAAAGAGAAAGAAAAAAAAAGAAAAGCAAGGTCGTTATTAATATGAACTTAAGCCCTTTCACTAAATCTGAGAAAGCAAGGAGGCTTCCAAGTTATGGGAGTGTTTATCTAGCTGCTGGATTTGGGATGCACTGAGTTCACTCCACTTTAGTCTATTACTATTTAAAATGTGTAAGTGCTTCATGGGTGTACCCCTTCATAGGTGAGAAATATATTTAAGAGAAAAAGCATTTCCCAGGAAGTGATGGAAGAGCACAGTTTAGCTAGGCATATCAGTAAAGGCCTCCCGAGACTCCTTCTGCAGACAGATGAGCAGAAGGGTCTCAGGGCAGACTTTCCTGAGGCACAGGAGAGAGCAAGCGTCAAGTCCAGCAGGGGGGGGAAAGAGTTTGGTGGCTTCTAAACCAGGGAGAATCTGTAAAGCTTCAGACAGAGTGAGGGAGGGAATGAGATTTTTTTAAAGGGGGGGGGGCATAGTGGCTTATGCTTGTAATCCCAGCGCTCTGGGAAGCTGAGGAGGATGGATTGCCTGAGCTCACAAGTTCAAGACCAGCCTGAGCCAGAGCGAGACCACATCTCTAAAAATAGCTGGGTGTTGTGGCAAGCACCTATTGTCCCTACTCTGGAGGCTGAGGCAAGAGAATCTCTTGAGCTCAAGAGTGTGAGGTTGCTGTGAGCAATGATGCTACAGTACTCTACAGAGGGCGACAAAGTGAGACTCTATCTCAAAAAAAAAGAAAAGAAAAGAAAAAGCAGGCAAATCACACACAGATTAGAGTTCAGGTGACACACTTGAAGGAAAGGACAGTAACTCTGGTAAGAGAAGTGAAGGGTATGAAGCAACTTCTGTGTAATATTCATAAAAGATTCCACGTGCTATGCCTGTCACTTATTCCATGAACGGGAATATATACAAGATATGTACCACGTGTGTACACAGGTACTCGAGAGGATTAGTGGTAACAACGCCACTGAGGAACAAGAATAGATACAAGGTTATAAGAAAAAGAAATAGTTCCCCACCCCTCAGGCCTCCACCCACCACTCCACAGAAATCGGAATATTTCTGGTTTTCTTTCTCTTTCCACCCCTACGACTCTGCAGACCACGCTGTAATCACCCTTTCTTGGTGAGTCAACTCTGAGTCTTAACCACCAGCTGAGTCTTCCTCGACAAGGGAGGGGAATATTTAGCTCACATGTGGCGTCACTCATCCCCTTTAACGTTAGGTCACTATTCTTAGTTCCTCTGCCATGTTGAATAATGTACTTACATTTCTATTTCCTGTTTTAGCAACTTGTACAGATTCTGAGACAACATCTCTTGAATGTCTGAGTTATAGTATTAGGATATTTTTATTAACCATGGTGAACTCTTTCAAGATTTGGCTGTGGTTTGTCTCTACAGCCAGAAACAGAGATAGAATTCTGTGGTTGCTTCCTACGGAGCAGGAGTTGTGTTTATTTCTCTAAGAGTTCAGTATTATGGCTCTTTTCTTCCCCCTCAAACTCTTGGTCTTACCAACAAAGGCAAATGGGTTTTTGCCCTGGCTCTGACTGTCACTGCCGTCCACGGCTAAATACCGCACTGCATGGGGGCCTCTGCGCACCTGCTGTCTGGGGCAGTTTTACTGTCACTGCTGTTACTGTCGTCGCTATTCATTTTTTTGTTACATTTATTTCCAGTGGAAGCTTTAAAAAGTCTTTTTCTCTACAATTCAGTGTTAGAAATGGTGTTTCATGGATAGAAAAACTGAGGCCTAGATAGAAAAGACACTTTGGGGCTGACATGTTGTTTTAATGTTTTGTTTATTCTAAATGTTCTTAGAAGTATTATTTTCTACTATGGTTCACTGAAGATGTCCTTTTTCATCTATGAAGTAATTTGATTAAACTGGTCCCTTGGGTTTGATGTGTGAACTCACTCACCACTTCCAGCATTGTCTTACAGGGGAAATGCTTTTGTAAGGTCAACTCTAACCCTACATTAACTTCTGCATGAGTCCTTGAACTATAACCTGTTTTTTTAAAAATGAAGATTACATTTTTCTTAGTAAAGCATCACAAAAATGGAGAAGCAAGAATCCAATGTACTGACTTCTAATAGGAAGGCAGTAGGTTGGGGGGTAGGGGAACGAGGGAGCAGGGAGAGGGGAGGGGATGGGGGGTCACGGTGTATGGCACACCTCTTGGGGGCAGGACATAATTATAAGAGGGACTTTATCTAACAAATTGCAATCCTTGTAACCTAATTCTTTGTACCCTCAATGAAAGCCAAACAATAAAAATAAAATTAAAAAAGATAAAAATGAAGATTACTTGTAGAGAAAGCAATTTCAAAGTAGGTAATGTTGCTTAAAAACAGTATGGTTGTTTTTTTTGAGACAGAAGTTAGCATAAAATTGAGTTCTATTAAAAGCATGTCTTACATGGTGTCCACGTTATATCCATGGTTTAGAGTTTTCTTCTGTTTGATACCAGACTGCATCTCTTATACTTTATTAGCTGGTGGATTTTTGCAGCAACCTAACTCCAGTATGGGCAAAGGAGTGGTTGGCTTGTTTGAATAACTTTGCAGGTTATGAGGGAAGCAGAGCCCATTAGGTTGAGGACCCGGTGGAGGGCAGGTAGTGCAGCTGGTGGGGACCCACTCAGGGAGGACCCTTGCTGACTGGGAGGGAACAGTGTCCAGCAGGAGCAAAGGGAAGGCATGATCGTAACCTGGGAGCCTTACACGACTCAGAAGTGTCAAGGCAGGAACTAAAATTAGAGGTCTTAGACGGCAGCAGGGTGTGCAAGTTGGACTCCAAGCTTGGACAGCAGGAGAGACTGACCACAGCCTCAGAGACCTGCTGTCACAACCTCTTCACTCTGCCCTGAGCTCTTGATCACTATAAATGTTGGACATATTATGTACTGAGTGATGACGCCCCCAAACCCACATGTTGAAGCCCTAACACCTGACTGTGTTTGAAGCTAGGGCCTTGAGGGAGATAATTAGGTTGAACAGGTCATAAAGGTGGCTTCTAATCTGATAGCGCTGGGGGAGATGGACCAGATGTCCATCTGTCTTCTAACACCTCTCCAGCTCCACAGAGGAAGCACCGTGTGAAGATGCAACAGGCGTTATCTTTTCAAGAAGCCAGGAAGAGAAACCTCACCAAAAACCGGTCTAGAGAGAGCCTCGATCTTGGACTTTGGCCTCCAGAACTTTTAGAAAATAAATTTCTGTTGCTGATTTTAGTACTGATAAGCGGGCTGCGGCTGTCACAAACATGTAAAAATGCAGATGTGGCTTTGGAGCTAGAGGAGGGGTGGACACTGGGGGAGTTCAGAGGTGCACACTGGGGAAGGCTGGACCGCCCTGAAGGAACCCTTGATAGAAATATGAACGTCAAAGGTGTTTTTGGTGAAGATCCAGACAGAAATAAAGGACAAGTTATTGGAAACTGGAGAAAAGGCCATCTTTGCTATCAAGCAGCAAAGAGCTTGACTGAAACGTGTCTAAAGTTCTGTGGAAAGCAGCACTTGTAAGCAATGACGTTGGAAATTCAGCTGAGAAAATTTCTAAACAAAGTGTTGAAGGTGTGGCTTGGCTTCTCCTTCCTACACATGGTAAAATGTGAGAACAGAAAGATATATTTAAGAAATCCTTAAGCAAAAGGTATTGGAACAAGGAGATTTAAAAAATTCTCAGCCTATCCATACTGCAAAAAAAAAAAAAAATGAGAGAAGATGTTCTGGAGAGAACAGCGAAGGGGTGCTGACCATCACCCCATAAAGAGGTCACCTGTGATTCCAATCAGCCATTGCCACAGAAGCCAGGAATAGAGATGGGATTGCACCAGCAGAGACACCGCCAGTTTAGAGGAGAAAAGAAATGGGGATGGAAGAAAGAAAGGCTGTTGGATTTTTGTGATTTTACAGGATAGAACAATAAAAAGATCTAGCTTTGAACACGCATTATCCCTCAAGAAAAGGAAAGAATGGCATCAAAGGCAATGCAGAGGTCACTGCTGCCACTGGCCCCACAGGCCCTGGGGGACAAGCCTGTTTCTTGTTCGCTGTCAGGCCACAGGGGTGACAGTGCCATCCAGGGGGCGGGGGGAGGAGGACTTTGAGTCCAAGAGGATGACCCTCAAGCTCTGAGATCAATGGGCGTTTGCCATGCTGGACTTGGGACTGTCAGCTCTTCCTTCTCTTCAGTTTGTCCCGTTTGGAATGGGAGTGTCTGTGCCGGAAATGTGTCTGGCTTCTCAGGTTCACAGCTGGAGAGGAATTTTGCCTCAGGACAAATCTGATTTAGAAAGTTAGATGAGACTTTGAACTTAGAGTGGACCCTGGAATGAGTTAAAATTTTGCATGTAAGAAGGACATAAATTTGGGAGGGGGTGGCTAGAGGGTAGAATGTTATAGAACAAATTGTATCTCTCACCAAGTTCAAATTTCCAACTCCTACTCCCAATATGATTATATTTAGAGATAGTGAGAGAGGATACCTGGGAAGGGTGAGGTCTGGGAGAACACGTCTTCTCAAGGAGACCACAAGGATATACCTGCAGGGTCCTTGGGAATTTGCTGACTCAGCTCTTGGGAATTTGTAAATTTAACTTCCAGGAACTTGGAAATTTCCAAGTTCTGTGAAATCCTGTAGTGCTATAGGGGCTGGAATAGCATCTCCCACTTGATTCAAACTGGCCGATGAGAAGGGTACCTATGTGTTGAAACTTTTTGACTGTCGATATAAAGAGAAAGATCAAGCCAGATAGGGAGCACGGCCATTTGGAATTCTTCTATGCCATAAGCTCCCACCTGGTGAATAAAACCCTTCCTCTTATAAACGTGGTGTTTGGGTGCTCTTTCTCTCCATTGGGCCTCGTCTTCCTGCAACATTTTTAGTTCCCTGATGAGGAATCGAACCCGGGCCGTGGCGGTCAGAGCGCCGAATCATAACCGCTAGACCACCAGGCAATTTGGCCTCCCTGTGTGGCTGCCTCAGCTAGGTGGAGAAAGGACCCCTTCAGTGTGTCTGAAGGAGTTAAACACCGGGAGGAACTGGCATGCAGGAACAGGTGTCTACACAGGGAGATCGTCTAAGGCAAGGTATGATCGATCTGGGGGTCCCACTATAGTTTTAGTAGAAGGAGCCTGATCAACTCCTTGGGCATTAGATCACTGGCAGGTCTGTTGAGAGGAGTGTGAGAGTGTGTGGATGTGGTGTGCCTGAGAGAACTCTGAGAGTGGAGTTGGACCTCCCTTCACAGGGCCTAGGGTTGTGTTGGTTTGCCTCCTATGGCTATGTGGCAGCTCGAATGGGAAATCGAGGCTTCCCAGGTTAAGAAATGGGTTGGAATTGTGTTCATGTGAGTGCTTAGAGAATGACTAAGATGGGTAACAATAGGTGGGGTTTTGCCCCACCTCCTATTCACGGGGTGAAACGAATGTGTGAGTGTGCCCTTCTTCCCTGCTCCAACTTTGCCCCCTGGCTATTCTGAGAGAAACTAGAAGTTCCAGGTTTTCCAATTTCTGTCTTTAGTGGCAGCCATGTGGCCATGTGGGACTTGGGGGAAAATGAAAAGACATTAGAAAAAATGTTGTTGTAGTTTTGTTACCGGAATTTCTTCAGTGAGTTTTTGGTCTCAGGAATTTGAGAATTGAGTCCACGAGCCCCAGATCAGTGATAAAATGTCATTTTCTTGGACTGAGGGGCACGCAGAGAGAGTGGAGAGTGCCAGAGTGATTGGCAGAGGGACCATGCCTTGGAAAGTGTTGATGTTCGGGCAGTCTGGTGAGCTCTGGACGGCCCTTGAAAATCTGGGGAAGAGAGCCAAAATCTCTTGCTGGATGAGGCTGTATCCATATAAGCAACAGGTCTCTAAGGTGAACAGCCTCTGGAAGGGGGGAGGAGGCCCAGGTCAGAGGTTTCTTGCATAAGTCCTTTTTATAGGGGTAAATAATTGGCCCTGAGAGATATTTTGGCCAGGACTTGGTAGATGGAAAAATACCTTTACAAACTGAAGGGGTGTTCTAGCAAATGAATGAGTGCAGCCCCTCACCTTGGACAAGGTTATTAGGTCTTTGTTGTGGTTATTGTCTGGGGAGGGTATTACGGTGTGTGCTCCTTAGTCAGGGTGGAGCCATACAAAATGTTTGGGACAGCTTTGTTCATGACCTCACTGGGGCTCAGAGGGTTTGTGCCTGGAGATGGGAGTCTAAAAATTGTGACCTGAGCCTGAAAAATGGGGGTTTCCTGTCCAGCCCTGAGTGGGAAAATCCTGTATCAATGTTATATCTCATAAAATGTCTCTTATTTGTAAAATGTAATCATTTAGTTGTTTAAATTATTGGGGTAACTGAGTCTTTGTCAAAGGATAAGATTCTTGTCTTTTAAACCTTCTAATTATCAGTTTGGCTGAGCAAATGGGTGACTTTATGGTAAACTGGGATCCTGTTTTGTGGGAAGTGAGTTTTTGAGAGCAAGAAAAATTAGACAGAAAGGAGAATGGCATTGTGTAAAGAACGAATCTTATGTGATAAATTTTGTCCTGAAACAGAATGGTGGTGTAAAAAAGTGGAAGGTAGGGCAAAAGTTAAAGAAAGTTTAGAATGTTTGTAGATTGTCTGCGCAGGTTAAATGAAGCTCATAAAAGAGAATTTGTGAAAGAATTTACATGCAATCCAGTTGACTATGTATTTCCTTTAAAATCTCTTGGCATGTAATCTTATTTGAACCAATGTTTTAGGCCTTTGATATTTGACAAACCTTCCAAAATCAAAACTCTAAATTTGAGGCTTGGTGCCCACAGTGCAATGCCAGCCACATGCACTGAGGCTGGCAGATTCGAACTCAGCCTGGCCAAGAAAAAAAAAAAAAGAAGAAGAAGAAGCACAAGTCTAAATCTGGTCTTCTTGAAATTTTAAGATCACTGAAAGTCATCGGAAAACAAATTAAACTTATTCAACTTATTAAAAATATATAGAAAACATTGTCAAATATGAAATGGTGATTAATTTTGTATGGGTTATGGATATATATATATATATATATGTATGTATATATGTTCTAACATTATAAAGCATTGGTCTGTCCTAATGTATAAAGCATTGGTCTGTCCTAACATATATTATTGGTAATAATTTTAATTCATCTAAAAAAGAAAGTGTTTTTTAATGTAACTGGCTGAGTCCAAAGTTTAACCTAAAAAGAAAAGGAAATATTAAGAAAGGCTGACAAATTTTCTCGAATTCAAATTCCTGATGTCCTTGGAAATTGAATACCTTTAGAATAAAAGCACTTTTAGAACTTTCATTGGAAAGTTAACATGTCTGTGAGTATTGCTAGCCTAACTTCAAACAGAACAGAAATCAGTTATGTGGAAATGGGCTAGTTTGTTATGACTTTTTGTTCAAAATATTGTTGATTCTATGTTCTGTTTTCCAGAAGTCAAGAAAATAATTATCTGTCTTTTGAGCTATTTGTAGCTTTTCAAGCAATGTACGTATTTGTGAGCAGAATTTGAAACATGTATTTTTTTTCTCTCTCCTTGATTTCTCCAGAATTTGAAAGCCATTTGTAAGTATTCTTAATTTCTGACAATACAGTTATTTGCATAAGTTCAATAAGAATCTGTTTTGTTCTATAGGACATGATGAAGGCACTGGTTATTTTACCAAGGCTTTGGCTGGAATATCATTTCCAGAGGTATCTAGACTGTATTAAGGAATTCAGGTTGACTTTATAAGGCCAATTTAAAAACCCTTTGGCTACTAGGGAGGCTGAGGCAAGAGAATCACCTAAGCCCAGGAGTTGGAGGTTGATGTGAGCTGTGTGATGCCACAGCACTCTACAGAGGGCAATAAAGCAAGACTCTGTCTCCACAAAAAAAAAAAAAAAAAAAAAAAAAAAAAGCCCTTTGGAAAACTGGCCAGATACCCATCAGTAACATTTCCTGATCTGTGTGGTAAGTAACGAAGGTTGCTTGCTGATGGGTCTGGGAATTGAAAATGTGCTCGAGGAACCTCAAGAGAAAAGGAATTTACCCAATGCATAGAGATATCTAATAGCACAGATGAAACCTGGGCTTATGAAAGGCTTTCAAGAAAGTCCAGCCTGTGATTCCTAATAAAAGGTTCCAGCAAAGCCAATTTTGAAGGAAAAAACAGCCTCAGTGGCTAATAATTAATTATTATTACTGCACTTTATGCAAATAATCAGACCCAGTATACTGAAGGTACAGTTTATTTTGAGAAGAAGTTAGTTCTGCTATACTTTGTCTTTAGTAAAGAGGGAAATTGGAGAGAGAAAAATGGTTCAAAGAGAAAAGAGGCTGTGGCCCACCTGTATTTAGATCCCAGCCTTGTCTGTACTGTAAACTCATAAAATGAGATGCAACTGTTTTACTAAATTGATCTGGTAAATGGGACTAAAAGATTGGTCAAAGAGTATAGAATTATATACAGTAGTTATATTTATTCTGAAACCTTAAGACTCAACAAAGGTTGCCTGTTGCCTACACTGGAAAAATTTGTGCAGTATTAGATGTTATCTACTGTGTCTAGATAGATACCTCAGGAAGAATTAAAACCTAAAATACGACTTCCCCAGTAAATGGTGTAACTGTAACACTGCATCCTACTGTGCCTAATTCGTATACTCTGCTGAGTCTCCTGCCAGCAGAAGCCAAGTAGCCCACTTGCCTGGACTTAAAAGATGCCTTTTTTCAGTATAAGGCTGGCTCCATGAAGCTAGAGGCTGTTTGCTTTCCAATGGGAGAGACCAGACATGGAAACTGTGATCCAGTACACATGGATCACAGGGGTTCAAAACACCCATGGTTTTCGGAGAAACACTGGCTCATGACCTCCAGAAATTCCTGGTTGAGAAATTAGAATGTGTGCTGCTCCAATATGTTGATAACCTCCTTTTAGGCTACCCTACCCAGGAGGGCTGCGCCTGAGGCATGGACTTTCTTTTATGACATCTAGATGTATGTGGCTATAAAGTATCCAAACAAAAGGCCCAGATCTGCCAGCAGCAAGTATGTTATCTAGGATTTACCATCCAGCAGGGGAAGAGGTATCTAGGCATGAAATGGAGGGAGGTCATTAATTGCCTCCCCACCCCTACGAGCCAAAAGCAGGTTCGGGAATTCCTAGGCACAGTCGACTTTTGTTGTCTTTGAATCCCCAACTTTGCTGTCTTGGCTAAGCCCTTGTATGAGGCAACAAAAGGAGAGGAAAGAGAGCCCTTAGAATGGGGAAGAGGATAAAAACATGCCTTCTCCTAGCTAAAAATGAGACTGATAAATGCACCAGCATTGGGGCTACCAGACTTGGCCAAGCCCTTCACTCTATTTATCTCAGTGAAAGGAAGGATGTTTGCGGGTGTGTTAACCCAGCTGGTTGGGTTCTGGCCAAGGCCTGTAGCTTACCTCTCTAAGCAGCTGGATGGAGTGGCAGAAAGGATGGCCACCATGCTTATGGACTCTAGCCACTACAGCTCTCCTTGTGCAAGAAGCCGATAAGCTGACTCTAGGGCAGGATCTCAGAGTGAAAGTACTCCACTCTGTGGTCACTTTAATGGACACTAAAGGACATTTTTGGTTCTCTAATGTAAAAACACCCTGAACTAAGCCATGTTCCTTTCAGTCAGTGGAAGAGAGACTGAGCATGACTGTATGGAAGTTATAGATAATGTGTATTCTAGCAGACCTGAATTGCATAACCATCCTTGGACAGTTGTAAACTGGGACTTGTATGTAGACTGAAGCAGTTACATGACAGCACAAGGTGAGCGGCAGGCTGGGTATGCAGTGGTCACGTTAACAGAGACTGTGGAGGCTAAGCCCCTACCCCAAGGAACATAGGCTCAGAAAGCTGTGTTAATTGCCTTGATCTGAGTGTTAGAATTAAGCCAAGGAAAAATGTGAATGCTTTTCTGACTCTCCAAGTACTCAGGACATTGTACAAGGAGAAGGGACTATTAAATTCTGGGGGAAAGGACATTAAGTATCAGCAGAAGATACTTCAATTACTAGAGGCAGTACGGAAAGCCCGGAAGGTGGTAGTAATGCATTGTCATGGACATTAAGGAGATCCTTCCACCATCACTAAAGGGAACACTAGGGTTGGTATGGAGGCAAAAAGGGCTGCATCCAAACCATACCAGGTGTCACAAGTGGCTCCCCTCATCCCACGGGTTCCGGAGATGACCCCATCTACTCCTGGGAGGAGAATGAATGGTTGGCAGTGGAGGAGAGCCAGGAAGCAGAGGGATGATGGATAAAGATGCCAGACAGACGAGTAGCGGTCCCCCAGGTTCTGGGAGCCACCATGGTGACAAGAGTATTTGATGAAGTTGCTGGGCTGGTACTTCTACATCTACCACCTGGCAGCCCTGGCCAAAACTGTCAGTCTACAGTTTGTCACCTACAGCCAGTTTGACGTGCACCAAGGACTGGGGGTACCCCCAGGAATTCAGTCGTATGGAGCAACGCCCTTCGAGGACTTCCAGGTAGACTTATTGAAATGCCCAGGTTTAGAGGGAACAAGTACTTGCTGATGATGGTCTATCAGACTTTGAAGAGGTAAAAGCCTTCCCCACCAGGATAAAAGGACTCCTAAAGTAGTAAAGTATTGCCGAGAGAAATCATCCCATGGTTTAGGTTGCCACTCTGGTTTAAACTTGGCAAGGGGCTAGCCTTCATAACAGAACTAGTGCAAATAATAAGCTAAAGCTTTGAATAACTTATAGGCCTCTAGGCTTAGACAGAGTAAAGTGCATGAACAGGACGATAAGAACAGAAATTGGTAAACTCTGCCAAGAAGCAAAGCTTACTTGAATACAGGCTTGCCGCTGGTGTTATTCAAAGAGGCCTCTGTCAATCCTCTGCAGTTTAGCAGGAACTCCTAAAAGAACTGGAAAAGACTGAACTGAATAGACAAAAACCCTAGAAATAATAGCAAGGAAAATCTCCACTGGGGGTAATTAACCATGTTCTGTTTAGTCTTTTGTGTCTGTACATCCTTTCTCTCTGGAGGATTAAGGAGGCCAACTCTAGGTCTAGAATCAGAAATTGGTCCCCCTGAAACCAAGATAGAAGGACTTTCCACCATCATCTTGACCACACACACAGAAGCGAAGGTGGAAGGTATCCTCACCTGGAGTCATCACAGCTGGCTGAATAGGAC
>CAUYRH010014013.1:0-57219 GCA_963574655.1 Perodicticus potto
ATGTATACAGGAATCGACTCCTATAACTTTAACAGTAGAAGAAGACAAGATAACAGGAAAGGGGACTTCCCAAGTTGGGATCAGGGAGGGTGAATTAGAGGGAGGAGTTTTGATCATGACTCGATCTCCAGGAGGGAAAAGTTCCTGTTTTAGTTAGTATGTCCCTCCCCAAACGGGGAGTAGGACTTTCAGGGATGATTGGTCAGTTCCAATTTAGTAGTGAGTACGTGTGGTGGTGGTTTTTCCATTCTCTTGATATTTCCCTTAAAAGAATGGTCTCCATTTCCATCCAGGTTAATGTAAGAGGTGGTTTTTCACTTTGTTATGGCAGAGTAGACCTCCATGGTATACATACACCACATTTTGTTAATCTACTCGTGTATCGATGGGCCCTTGGGTTGTTTCCATATCTTTGCAGTTGTGAATTGTGCTGCTATACGTGTTTAAGTACAGGTGTCTTCCTGACCTGTGACCTGAGGCAGGGAAGGGAACGTGAGGGAAGCAGGTTAAGGGCTTAGATTCAAACCAAGGTTAATCCTGACTCTGCTCACTTATTGGCTGTATGACATTGGACATGTTATCTTTCATAATCTTCTGACTCTTCCTTTGTAAATTAGAAATAGTAAAATTACCTTTGTAAGGGGAAGTTTGAGATAGTCAATGTGAGACGTGATTGGCACCCTCAGTAAATGTTTAAGAAGCTTTTTTGCTTTCAATGTTAATGATATTTTCTTGAAGTCTGTGAATGCATCTGCTGGAATCCTTTTGTTAAGCACCTTACACTAACACAAGCTCCCACTAGATCTTATCTTTAGCAGAGGGTCTCATAATTTGCCAGACACTTTTAAGTGCAAATTAATTTACCAGGAGTAGCACCATAACTGGAAAACAGCGAGGCACTCAGTATGTTTGTTGAGTTAACTCTGGAAGAACAACTACCAGTGGCAAAGCTGGGCAATGTTGGCAAAGGCTCAAGGAGCCTAATCCCTTCTCTAAATCTTGTAACAAAGAGTGAGCCAGAGCTATCTTTCAACAGGTGAAATTGCTTTTTCAGATTGAGTAAGCCAGAACTACTTCCCTGCTCCCTAATTATCTCCAACTTAACTGTGGACACTCGACAGAATTCTGGGATATGTTGTTTTTATACAGAGAGCAATGATAGCTCTTAGGACTTCAGTTAACCAGTGTGGACTCATAGAACAACCAGATACCCACATAAACTACAAATTACAGTTCGGGGCACTGTTTCCATCCTGGAAGATTGTGCGAGTGTTAGAGAATTCTCTCTCCTCTGTTAGACTGTGGACAACTTCAGGTCAGGAGTGTTGTGTATCTTTGGGCCTATTGTACTTCCCATCACAGAGCTGTTTGCTGGTTAATTGAAGGAATAAGTGATAATAATGACATTTAACAAAGTTTCTCATAATCTTAAGAGATTGATCAATGTGGACTAGAAATTAATACAAGTGGCCAAGCCCATACCACTTGAATAACCCCAATTCATTAATGGATTGATGTCAGCCCTAACAGAAGGAGGGCTGACATCAAAGCATGATAGCTTTCAGTGTTAGCAGCAGCAACCAGGATGGACAGTAGAGGCAGGCTCAGCACAGGGCAGGTGGTGGCAAGGCCAAGCATCCCCTCTCTTAGCTTAGAATGCTCTGATAGGGATAAGTCCACATTAGGACTCTTGAATGCCAAAGTCACTGTACCACAACAGCATCCAAGACCAGAAAAGTCTTACAAGTTAGAATAGTGAACCAAAGTGATAAGTAGACATTAACAAACAAAAATAAAAACCGGAAGGTTTGCTATCCCTGTATTTTAAAAGTCCTAATGATTTTATTTCAAACTCAGTGTGAACAAACCACATGACAAGGACTTTTATTATTATTATTGTGGTTTAAAAAACCCACATAGCATAAGATTTATAACCATAACCATGTTTCAGTGTATAGTAGTGTGTTATATGTGCACCTTGCTTCACAACAGATCAGAATTTTGCACATTGCAGAACTGAAACTTCATGCCTATTGAACAATAATTCCTCTTATTCTCTCTCCCTCAAGCTCTTGGCAACCACCATTCTACATTCTGTTTCTTAGAGGTTGACTACTTTAGATAACTCAGATAAACTGAATCATGCATTATTCGTCTTTTTTGTGACTGGCTTGTTTCACTTAGGACAGTCTTTTCAGTGTTCACCCCAGTTCCAGCATGTGTCAGAATTCCTTTTGACATTATGGGTGAATAAGTTTTGGTTGCACATATCACGTGATCTGTGTTCATTTATCAGTGGACATTTCTATAGCTTCCACCTCTTAGCTCTTGTGAACAAGGCTGCAGTGAACATGAGTGTGCACACATCTCTTCAAAATCACGTTTGCACTTCTTTTGTATATACACCCCCAATTAGCATTATTATATTATACGGTAATTACATTTTCAAATTTTCAAGGAATCTTTTATACTTTCTCCCTGGTGGCTGCACCATTTTTACATTCCCACCAACAGTAGATAAGAGTTCCAATTTCCCCACATCTTTACCAATATTTGTTATTTTCTGGTGTTTTAAGAGTAGCCAACCCAATGGAAGTAAGGGGATATCTCATTATGGCTTGGATTTGCATTTCCCTTATGGTTAGTAATGTTCAGCTTCCTTTCATATGATTTTTGATTATTTGTATGTCTTCTTGAAAAAATGCCCATTTGTTAATCAGCTTATTTGCTTTTTATTGTTCAGTTACAGACATTATTTATATATTTGCATACTAACCGTCAGATATATGGTTTGCAAATATTTTCTCCCATCCCACAGATTGCCTATTTATTTTTATGATGATTTCCTTTGCCATGCTAAAGTTTTAATGTCTGATATAGTCCCAATTATCTTCATTTCCTTTTGTTGTCTGTATTTTTGGTGTCATATCCAGTAAATCATTGCCAACTCGAATGTCAGGAAGCTTCCCCTCGCCCTCCCCCCCACCCCCTGTTTTCTTCTAGGAACTCGATAGTTTCAGATCTTACATTTGAATGTTTTTTCCATTTTGAGTTAATTTTTACATCTGGTGTAAGGTAATGGTCCAACTCTATTCTTTTGCATTTGGATATTCAGTTTTCTCAGCAACATTTGTTGAAGAAACTATCCTTTATTCATTGAGTTGTCATAAAGATGATTTGATCATATATTATAGGGTTTACTTTGGGGCTGTCTATTCTGCTCCGGTGATTTGTACGCCATTTTTTGTGTCAGCCCATACTGTTTTGATTACTGTAACTTTGTAATATGTTCTGAAACCAGAAAGTATGAGGTTTCCAGCTTTGTTTTTCTTTCTCAAGATTGCTTTGGCTATTCC
Organism: Perodicticus potto; assembly: GCA_963574655.1. Classification (NCBI taxonomy): domain Eukaryota; kingdom Metazoa; phylum Chordata; class Mammalia; order Primates; family Lorisidae; genus Perodicticus; species Perodicticus potto. The sequence continues at coordinate 3,357 of CAUYRH010014013.1, forward strand.
GAATACTTGAGCTTTCATATGAAATTTAGGATTCCTGGGTGGCGCCTGTAGCTCAAAGGAGTAGGGCGCTGGCCCCATATGCCAGAAGTGGCAGGTTCAAACCCAGCCCCAGCCAAAAGTTGCAAAAAAAAAAAGAAAGAAATTTAGGATTCCTTTTTTCTATTTCTGAAAACACTTTGACTTTGAGAATTTTATAGGGGTTGCACTGAATTTGTAGATTGCTTCAGATAGTACATTTTAACAATATTAAATCTTCCAATCATGAAAATGGATATCTTTTGAATTATTGTACCTTTTTAAAAATAATAGTGTATTTTTCAAAATGGCTAACAGAGTACAGTGTTCCCACCATAAAAGGGAGAAGTATATAAGGTGACAGATGTGTTCATTAGCTTGATTCTTTTTTTCCATGTTGCACATAAATATCATAATATCACATTACACATTCTTAAATATTTATAATTAAAATTGTCAAATTTTTTAATGGCTACAAATTTTCAAAATTTATTATTTTTTAATTTCATAGTAATGTGAAGGCACATTTGATTAGGTCACATAGTTTGCTTTCCTAAGCTTAAAGTCTAAGTTGTAGCTGTGTCCACCCAGCAAGCGTCCTATAAATGTGTGCAACATGCCTGCTGGGTGGGAACTTACCCACCTCCTCCCCACTACTTGAATTTAATTTTTTCTCTTAGGTGAATATTCAGTTGTTAATTTATTAGTTCCAATTTAGTATTGAGTACATAAGGATGCATGTTTTTCCATTCTTATGAAACTTCACTTAGGAGAGTGTTCTCCAAATCCATTAAGGTTGTTACAAAAGGTACACAGTCTTTATCTTTTTAATGGATGAATAGTATCCCATCGTATGCATAACCCACAATTTTAATCCATTCGTGTGTTGAAGCACACTTGGGTTGCTTCCACATCTTTGCAATTGTAAATTGGGCTGCTGTAATTCCAGTGTAAATGTTATTGTGGTAAAATGTCTTTTTTGCTTTGGGGTAGATACCTAGTAATGGGGTTGCAGGATCAAATGATAGGTCTACTTTTACTTTATTTTATTTTTATTTATTTATTTATTTTTTTTTTTTTGAGACAGAGTTTCATTTCTTTGCCCACGGTCGAGTGCTATAGCGTCATAGCTCACAGCAACCTCAAACTCTTGGGCTCAAGTGATTCTCCCAAGTAGCTGGCACTACAGGCACCTGCCACAACATCCAGAGGCTACTTTTAGAGGCGGGGTCTCGCTCTTGCTCAGGCTGGTCTCGGACCTGTGAGCTCAGGCAATCCACCCGCCTTGGCCTCCCAGAGTGCTAGGATTACAGGCTTGAGGCCAGCATGTCCCCTTTTAGTTCTTTGAGGATTCTTCACACTTCTTTCCCTAGATCAGCAGTTCTCAACCTGAGCATTATGACCCACGGGAACTGTATTAAAGGGTTGCGGTATTAGGAAGGTTGAGAACCACTGCCCTAGAGGCTGTGTTAGTTTGCGGTCCCACCAACAGTGCATGAGTGTCCCCTTCTCTCTGCATCTGCCTACCCCGGCATCTGTTGCATTGGGACTTTGTGCTGTGGCCATTCTCACTGGGGTCCCACCAGCAGCAGTCAACCTGAGGGTCAATCAAAGATGCAATACCCTTCACTATTACATCAAAGAAAATTAAATACTTCGGAATATATTTAAGAAAGGACATGAATGATCTCTAGAGAGAGAACTATGAAACACTGAGAAGAGAAATGACAGAGGATGTTACAGGTGGAAGAACACATCGTGCTTATGGCTGGGAAGAATCAACATTGTTAAAAATGTCTTACACTAGCCAAAGCAAAGCACAGATGTAATGCAATCCCCATTAAAATACCAATGTCATACTTTGAAGATCTTGAAAAAATAGCTTTGTGTTTCGTATGGATCCAGAAAAAAAAACCCAAGTACCCAACCCAATTCTACAAAATAAGACCAAATCTGGAGATATCACTTTATCAGACTTCAGTTTATACTGTAGGTCGGTAGTGATCAAAACAGCATGCTATACATAGATCTAGGGAACGGGGCGGAGAATCTAGACATGAAACTAGCCTCACGTCACCATCTGATCTTTGACAAAGCAAACAAAAGTATACTCAGGGAAAAAGAATCCCTCGTCAATAAATGGTGCTAGGAGAACTGATTCGCCACATGTAAAAGACTGAAGCTGGACCTGCACCTCTCCCCACTTCTAAAAAGTAACTCAGGGTAGATAGAAGATTTAAGTCTAAGATCAAAACTGTACAAACCCTAGAAGAAAGTGCAGGGAAAACCCTTAAACGTACCAGCCTGGGGAAAGAATTTCTGAAGAACTCACTGCCATTGGCAGCCACAACAAAAATAAATCTGTGTAATTGGGATCTGATCAAGTTGTTGCGCATTTTTAAATTTCTTTCCTCAATGGTTTTATGGTTTTAAGTGTGCAAATCTTTAATCTTGGTTCAGCTTATTTCTAAGTATTTTATTATTTTTAATGCTCTTGTAAATTAGATTATGTTCCTCATTTCCTTGTTAGATTATTCATTGTTAGTATATAAAAACATTACTGATTTCTTGGTATTGATTTTGTGTCCTCCAACCTTGCTGAATTCGTGTGTCACTTCTAACAGGTTTTGTGTGTGTGTGTGTGTGTGTGTAATCTTTAGGATCATGTCCTATGCAAAAGCTGTGATTTTACTTCTTTTTAATGTAGAAACCATCTATATATTTTTTCCTTGCCTAATTGTTATGGCTAGGACTTCCAGTTCTATCTTGAATAGAAGTGATAAGAAATAGCATCGTTATCTTGTTCCTGATCTTAGAGGGAAAACTCAGTTTTTCACTATTGAGTATAATGTTAGCTGTGTGATTTTATGTAGTACATGTGGGGTTTGTTTTGGTGAGACAATTGCCTTCTGTTCCTAGTTTATTGAGTGTTTTATTTATCATAAAATGGTGTTTAATTTTGTCAGATGCTTTTTCGGCAGCAGTTGAGGTAATGATGTGGTTTTCGTCTTCATTGTATTTGACATTGATTGATTTTTGTATTTTGAAGTATCTTTACGTTCCTGGAACAAATCCTACGTAGTCTTGTTGTGTAATCCTTTTGTTGTATTGCTGAATTCTGTTTGCTAGTATTTGGTTGAAGATTCTCCTATCAATGTTCCTCGGGGAGACTGGTCTGCAATTTTCTTGTAGTATGTCTGTCTTGTTTTGTTATGAGGGACCTGCTGGCGTCATAAAATGAGTTAGAAGTGTCCCCTCCTCATCAGTTTTTTTGGAAGAGTTTGAGAAGAATTTGTATTAGTTCTCTTAATTATTAGTAGAATTCTTCATTAAAGCCATCTGGTTGTGGGTTTTTCTTTGTTGGGAGGTTTTTGATTCAATTTCCTTGTTAAGTTGTAAGTCTTTTCACATTTGTAACTTCTTTACGAGTCTGTCTTGGTAGGGTGTATATTTATGGAAATTTATCCATCTGTTGTAGGTTATCCTATTTGTTGATGTATACTTATTAATAGTATTCTCTTACGATCCTTTTAGTATTTCTGTCATAAGTTGTAATGTCTCCTCTTTTGTTCTGATTTTTGTTATTTGAGTGTTCTCTCATTTTTTCTTAGTCTAGAATGATTTGTCAATTTTGTTGATCTTTAAGAAAAAAACTCTTTTTTTTTCTATTTTTTATTTTATTTTTGCTCTAATCTTTCTACTAGATTTGGTGTGGTTTGTTCTTCTTTATTTCCTTGAGATGTAAAGTTATGTTTCTGATGAGGTCTTTCTTCACTGTTAATGTAGGTGTTTATTTCTATAAATATCCTCTTAGAATTGCTTTTGCCATATCCCATTAGCTTTGGTATGTTAGGATTTTATTTTCATTTGTCTGAGGATATTTTTCTAACTTCCTTTGTGATTTCTTTGAACTGTTGGTTGTTCAAGAATATGTTATTTAGGCTGGGTGCCTGAAGCTTAATGGTTAGACTGCTGGCCCCTTGCACCGGGGGTGATGGGTTCGAACCTGGCCCGGGCCTACTAAACAAAAAAAAGATAATGTCGTTTAATTTCTGTATATTTGTGACTTTTCCAGTTTTCCTTTTTACTGTTGATTTCTAGTTTCATCTTATAATCAGAAAAGACATGCAGTATGATTTCAGGCTTTTTGATTTTGTAAAGACTTATTTTGTGGCCTAAAATGTGTTCTTTCCTGGAAAGCATCCCGTCTAACACGTATGTATGTACACAGGTGTGTCCGGGTCCCACAGTGCTGTTCACGTCCTGGGGGGCTTCCTCATCATCTCTCACTTTGTCCATTATTAGAAGGTGGGGTGTCACAATATCCTACTTTGTGTTTCTGCCTATTTCTCCTTGTAGTGTTGTCAGTATTTGGTTTATCTGAGCACTCATTTGCTGTATTTGCGTACTCTGCTGGTAGGTGCAAACGTAAGGTGAACGGACCTTTTATCATACAGTGTCCTTCTTTGTCTTATGCAGTTTTTGACCCAAAGTCTATTTTATCTATAATTATGGCCATATTCACTCTCTTTCATTTACTCTTTTCATGGAGTATCTTTTTTCAAACTTTTACGGTAAGTCTGTTTATGTCCTTGTATCTAAAGTGAGTCTCTTACAGTGTAGTTATATCTTAGGTTTTTTTTTTTTTTTACTGATTTAAGCCACCCTATATCTTTAGATTGGAAACTGTAATCCCTTTACATGTAAAGGACTCACTCTTGTATTTTGTTATTTTCTGTATGTCTTGTAGTTTTGTGCTTTTCTTCTCTTGCTGCCCTATTTTGTATTTTGCTGACTTTCATAGTTCTGTACTTTGACTGCTTTCCTTCTCTCCCTCCCCTCACTTCTCCTCTCCTCCCCCTCCTCTCTTTTCCTTTCTCCCCTCCTCCCCCTTTCCCTTCCTCTCTCCCTCTTTCTTCCCCTTCCTTCTCCCTTTCCCACCTAACTCCCCCCCTATTTCTAATGGACACAGAGTCTCACTTTGTCACCTGAGCTAGAGTACATCATAGCCCACAGCAACTTTTTTTAAGCAACTTGGACGCCTGGGCCCAAGCATCCTAAATAGGTGGAACTGTAGGAACCTACAACAACACTTGGCTAATTTTTCTATTTTTAGTAGAGGCAGGGTTTCACTCTTGCTCAGGCTGGTCTCCACTTTCTAAGATCAAGGGATCCTCCTGCCTTGGCCTCCCAGAGTGTGAGAACTACAGGTGTGAGTCACCGTGCCTGGCCTACCTTTCTCATTTTTCTTTTATGCATTGCATTTAGGTATTTTCTTTGTGCTTACCGTGGGGATTATTTAAAAGTAGTTATAAAAATCTATTTTAAATTGATAAAAATTTAATGTGAATAACATACAACTGCCTGTTCCTTTGCACTCAACCCAATGCTTTATGTTACTGATATTACAAATTGCTTCTTTTAATATTTTGTATTCGTTAACATAATTTTATACTTATGCTAATTTTTATGCTATAATCTTTTAGATTCTATACCAGAATTAAAACATACTTTGATTATGGTAACACAGGATTCTGCATTTGTGTGTATAGTTCTCTAACAGAGGTCTCGTTGTATTCACATTTTCATGTTGCTAACTGGCATCCCTTCATTTCAACTTGGAGGACTCTCTTTATCAATTCTTTTTTTTTTTTTGCAGTTTTTGGCAGGGGCTGGGTTTGAACCCGCCACCTCCAGCATAAGGGGCTGGCGCCCTACTCCTTTGAGCCACAGGTACCACCCTTCTTTACCAATTCTTATGGTACAGGTCTACTGATGGTTGAACTTTTATATGGCATGATCTTTATTTCCCATTCATTAAAAAATATTTTTCCAAAGTAAAATAAATAAATAAATAATATTTTTAATTTACAAGTAGGGATTAAATATATTTATTCAGTACAAAGTGATGTTTTAATCTATGTATACAGTATGGAAATACTCAGTCAAGCTAGTTAATATATCTGTCACCTCACCATTGTATCTTTTTTGTGTGTGTGATAAGAATAGTAAAAATCTATCCTTTTGGCAATTTTGGAATGCGTAATACTATGCAATACTCTGTTAATGATAGTATGAACTGTGGTCATCATGCAATCATGGTATGCAATAAAATTTATTCCTGTAGGCTGACTGAAGCTTGGCACCCTTTGACCCTTTTCCCTTCTCCTCCAGCTTCTGTTAGTCTAGTTTCTACACTGTGTATATGAGATCAGCTGTTTCAGATTCTACATATAAATGAGGTCTTTTTGTGCCTAACTTATTTCACTTAGCATAATGTCTTCCAACTACAGCTATGTTGCAACAATTGATAGAATTTCCTTTTTAAAAGGCTGTATAGTATTCATACCAAATTTGTGTTTACCTGTTTATTGTTGATTGACATTTAGGGTAATTCTATATCTTGGTTATTATGAATAATGCTGAAATGAACATGGGCATGCAGATAATCTATCTGACATGCTGATTTCAATTCCTTTATTATAATATCCAGAAGTGAGGATGGTTGGATCATATGGTAGGTAAATATTTTGTTTTTTGAGTAACAGCCAAGCTGTTTTCCAAAATCGCTGTACTAATGCCTATTTCTATTTTCTCTGCCATTTTTCTCCACGTTCTCATCAACACTTGTTACCCATTCATCTCTTTGATAGTAGCATAATAACAAATGTGAGGTGATATCTCATTGTGCTTTAATTTGCATTCCCAAGATAATTAGAAATACTGAATATATTTTCATGAATCTATTAGCCATTTGTATCTTTTTTGAAATGTCTGTTACTTTGCTATTTTTAATCAGTTTGTGTTCTTGCTGTTGAGCTGTTTCCTATGTGTTTTTGATGTGGTTGTGGTTTGTATAGTGTTTTCTCCCAGTCTATGGGTTTGTCTCTTTACTCTGTTGTTTGCTGTGCAGGACCTATTTGGTACAACTGTATTTGTGCATTTTTTCTTTTGTAAATTTAATCATGCAGGTGAACAATCTGTATACTAAAATCTGTAAAACATTGATAAAAGAAATTGAAGAAGTTACATAAATTTGAAAAGATATTCCATGTTCATGGATTGGAAGAATTAATACTGTCATTAAGTCCATACTATACAAAGGCATCTACAAAGTCAATGCAGTTCTTACCAAACTTTCACTATCATTTTTCACAGAAATAGGAAAAACAATCCTTAAATTCCCGGGGAACCAGAAAAGACACCAAATAGCCACAGCAATCTTGAGCAAAAAGAACAAAGCTGAAGGCATCACACCCCATGCTTTCAAAATACAGTAGAACCTCTGTAAGTTGACCACCCAAGGGACTTTAACAAACTGGTCAACATATGGAGGGTCAACCTAAGGAACTAAGTCTGTTGTACTGATACAAAAATGTGGTGCCATGTCCAGTCCATGAAAATTAGTTCAATTTAAGGAGGTGGTCAATGTAGGGATGTGGTCAACTATGCAGGCTCTGCCATATATTATAAAGTTGTTATAGTAAACACAACATAGTACTGTTATAAAAACAAAAACATTTATCAATTAACAGTATAGAAAGGCCAGAGATGAACTCAGGGATTTATAGTCAGTTGATTTTCAGCAATGGTGCCAAGAACACAAAGTGGGGAAAGGAGAGTTTTTTTATTAAAAGGTCTTGGGAAAGCTGGATATTCATGCAGAAGAATGAAATTGGAGCCTTATCTCACACCATATACAAAAATTTACTCAAAATGATATAAAACGTAAATGTAAGACCTAAAACTATCTACTAGAAGAAAAGATAGTGCAAATGCTTCATGGCATTGGTCTAGTTGGTGATTTCTTATCTAAATCTCCTTCACTTTTAAATGACAGTTTTGCTGGATATAGTATTCTTTGTTGACAAGGCTTTTTGTCACTTTGAATATATCATCTCACCTACTTATGACTTGCAAAATTTCTACTGAGAAATCTGCTGATAATTTTATAAGACTCTTTTATACATAGTATATCAATTTTTAATTGCTGCTTTCAAATTTCTCTCTTTTTGACAATTTCATTATAATGAGCTTTGGTATGATCCTATTTGGGTTCATTCTAGTTGGAATTCGTCAAGGTTCTTGATTTTGTTTGTGTATTTCCTTCCTCCAGTTTGGTTTGTCAGCTATTATTTCTTCATTTTGGCTGTCTGCCCCTTTTTATCTCTCTCTTCTTCTTCTGAGACTCCCATAATGCATAATGTTGATTCCCATAGTATTGTCCCATAAGTTCTTTTAGGCCCTGCTCACCTTTTTCCATTCTTTTTAAAAAATTCCTTTACACAATAATTTCCCGTAATCTGTCTTTGACTTTACTGATTCCTTCTACTGCTTGACTAAGTCTTCTATTGAACCCCTCTAATGAATTTTTAAATTCAATTACTTTATTCTTGAGATCCAGAATTTCTGTATGATTCTTTTTTTTTATGTTTTTTATTTCTTTGTTGAAATTATCATGCTTAGTTGTTCTGATCTTATTTAGTTGTCTGTGTATTTTTGTGCATTGCATTACAGTTCTTTAAGACAATTATTTTGAATTCTTTCTTGGTCACAGATTTCCATTTCATTTAATTCCTTGCCAGAGATTTCTTATGTTCCTTTAGTTGGGCCATGTTTCCCCGTTTCTTTGTGTACCCTGTCATTTTTTTGTTTTTTTAAACTATAAGTTGTGTGTTTATAAAAACAGTCACCTCCTCCTGCCTTTATAGACTGGCTTCTTAAAGTATAAGATCACATTCATCAGCCATCAATTAGTCCAGCTGCTGATACTTGGGGCCTCCCAAACCTTTTCTGATGATGCACCTTCTCTGGGTTTGTTGGCATAATTTCCAATTAGAAACATTTGTTGGTTCCTTATTCAGGAGCTTATAATCTCTTGTTCCCTTTTGTGTCTGTTCTGTGGTACTACAGATGTTTTGGCATTGTGGCCAGCCTCTGAACTTGTTTTTGTTCTCCACAGCCCCAGACATCCAAAGTATGTAAGTTCTCCTGAGTGTGCTGAGCTGTGCTGGTATGCTTTCTTCTGAATGCACCCAGCTTTGCTGATCTTTGTCTATGGCATTGCCAGATGTTTTATGTTACAACTAGCTTCTGAGATTTTTGTTTTCCTCTGTGGCTCCAAAGCATTCAAAGTGTGCTAGTTCCCAACCAGTGCTCTCAGTCTATAAAAACAGAAACCAGTCCCTCAGGCAGCCCCCTGTAAAGCTGGAATGTTTGATATCACCTTCTCTTTCCTTCCCAAGAGAGAAGCCATACATTAGGTTTTTTATTTTTTTTTATTTTATTTTATTTTGGCCAGGGCCAGGTTTGAACCCACCACCTCCGGTATATGGGGCCGGCGCCCTAAGTATTTTTATCCTTGATCATGTTGACCTGTACCAGCTCAGGGGAAGGGATATCACCATTGAAGTGGAATGACTTTTCTTACCTGTTTCAATGTTCTTGGCTTTAAGCTTGCTTAGCATACTGCAGCTTGTCTGTAGCATTCTTATGAATGCTTTTTAGACTATAAATTGTTAAGTTGGTGCCCTCATGGCCAGATGAAGTCTGGGGCTTCCTATGTCACTCCTCCATGACAAGGACTCTTAAAATGGGGAGAGAAATTTTAGGATCTGGCATCTTCACTCTAGATTTTACGTTTTCTTTATCTGAGGAATTATAATAAATGGATTTTTTGAAAATTCAAAGAGGAAAAAAATCAGTGAAGGAAAAAATGTGGAGAAAAGGTAAAATTATAGAGAAGTTAAATTTGTAAAAGGCAAAACCAAACAATCTTAATATTTGACTGAACAAAAATTGGGTTAATTTAGTTAATTATGGCTCATCAGTACAATGGAGTACTAGGCAGCCATTAAAAATGTCCGTGAAATTTTGCTGAGAGGGTAGACCTTACTGCTTTCACCACAAAAAAAGGAGAAGGAGAGAGAAAATGGTAACTGTGTAAATTGGTGGATATTTTCGTTAACTTAGTTGGGGTGATTATTTCACAATGTATGCATACTACATAATCAGTTGTGCACCATATGTAATATATATTTTTCTGTATACAGACGGTGTTTACTTGTCAGTTATTCCTCAATAAAGCTGAAAGAAATGTAGGAAAATATGGCTAGTAAACAAATTTATGTTTCTCCTTTGGAACCTCACTAAAATAAACGTTAGTCTACTATGACAAAGAGAAGGGGAGTAGCAGCAATGAAAGGTGATGAGTGTTGTCAGCAGACACTGTGGGGACTGGGGTGCATTTTCATTGTGGTAAATAATGAAGCTGAAACTTGGCTGCTGGGGAGGAGAGGCCCTTTAGATCAGACCCTATGATGCATGAGAATTTGAGTACATTTTCCTGTGCATACCAGAGCATGGGATGAGCTGATGACAAAGGACTAGCTGAAACTTTACATGTGAAACAGCAAGACCACCAGATCCCCCCTGCCCGCCACACCGAGTGTCTGCGCTGCTGACCCCAGGAGTGGTGGAAACAGGATCTCAGCTCCCAGCACATCAGGCGCGACCAAGTCTGCACCAACACAGGGATAGTGAAAACTCGGATGTCGCATGAGAGCCTCATGCTCCCTGGACTCTGAGAGACTAGCTTCCACCTTCAGGCAGAAGGCCGCTGGTTCCCCTGTGTCCAGGGGCTGACTTAAGGGGGAGTCCTGCAGATGTGGGTACTTGGGGAACCCCAGAGAGCTAACCAGATTCCTGCCCAGACACCGGTAGAGAATCTCATTAGTGTGTGGTATGTGAACAGAACCCATCCACAGAAACACACAAGATTATAAACTATCAGCCAAGGATTGGCAGAAATGTGAGGAAAGGTCACATGGGGGGGGCATAGGGAGAAGGATCTTGGAGGAAAATACCATGCAGACTGCTGAAGAAAGTGAAAATGAAAACATTTTTTGAGAAAGATATAAATAATAGCTTCAGCGAGGAAAGAAAAGATACCGTATCCAGGAAACAAGACTATGAGCTGTTAAAAGTATATAATAAGAAAGGGCCCTTGGAAATTAAAAGAACAGTAACACATTTTAAAATTAATATGAGTTTTACAGTGGAGCAAAGAAAATTTCCAAGAAAGAGGGAACAAAATTAGGCAAGAGTATTAAGAAAAATTAGCCAATTTATTTAGAATGCCTGAGTAGAACTAATTGAAAACTCAGGGAAAGTAAGCAGAGGAAATAAAAAGTTGAAAGAAATAGCACTAGAAAATTCTGCAGAATTAAGGCAGATGCAGGGTTTTTGAAAAGAGCCCCATGCCAGGGCAGGAAGGCATAAGAAAGGATTCTCCAAGCAGATCCCCTGGAGATTCCATCCCTATAGTAGTTGGGGAGAGATGGCTCAGCGTTTTGAAGGACAGTTATTTCCATCTTGGGTTTCTGCATGCATCCACGCTGCCTGTTCAGTGTAATACAATTAAAACATTCTTAGAATTTCAAGGTTTCAAAATCTCCTTCATTACACATATGTTGTCTCAGAAAGCTGCTGGAGACAGTCTACCCCTGAAATAGAGGAGTGAATTTAGTAGAAAGGATCTAGGGAACAAGGGATTAGAACTGACTAGAAGAAAAGAGAATTTCCCAGAAATTCGGCGAAGATAAATGTTAGAAATTCAATCATCCAATTATCAAGTTCAGGGAAAACAAAAAGGCAGTCTAAAAAAGAAAATGTAATTATCATACATATTATGCATCTCAGCAAGAGAAAATTTCTGCTGAAGAAAACTTCTGCTTTTCACAGTTATAATATGTTTTATGACTATGTATAACTAAATATCACGTGTTAATTTAACTAAATCTATTGCTGTAATGTTTGGGAAAACGGAGAGGAAAAGTGTGTGTTTGTGTGTGTATCCTAACTAAATCCTTATCTTCTGGAGTAGAAAACGTGGAAAAATCCAGAAATATCAGAATAAACTTACTATTTAGAAAAATGGAGTAAATGTCAAAAGAAGAAAAGAGTTTACGGTGGTCCCTGCTGGGGTGGTGGTGGGCAGGTAGTGGCTGGTTTTGAAGAAAAGCCTTATAGGACTATTTGACTTTACACTATATCTATGTTTAACATAAAATATGTTACAGAATTTAAAGGTATAGGAAGTGGTTATAATAAAGTGTTGTAACAAAGAGAAAGAAAAAAAAATCACTTTTCAAAGGAAAAAATAAAGAGTGGAAAAATATGGTATATGCCAGTGGTTAAAAGTTTACTCTTAGTGCTGTTAAAATGATTATTTTATTCCTTTTACGTGTATATTTTAAACTTATGTATTTTAAACGTTTTGCAATAAATATGTACTGCTGATAAAAATTAAAAGGAGACTGCACACGCGCGGTCACGCACACGCACACGCGTGTGTGGAGTACCACATCCAGCCCAGGAAAGGCAGTGTCTTCCGTGGGCCGTGGAGCTGTGTGTTCAGTTCTGGTACATTTGCGGCCAAGAATGCCAAGAAACAAAAAAACACCAGGGTCAGAACTTGAAGAGACAGATGGTGGTGTTGGTAGGCGCCGTCCCCAAGGTGTGCCCTGCAGAGATGGGGGCATGGCCTGGAGGCACAGGGCTCCTGGGTGAGCTCCTGGAGGGCAGGAGCAGGGCGCGTCCCGTGCAGCACTCTGCAGATAACTCTGAGCTCTTTAAATGAATTGTAATCACTGAGAGTGGACAAGTAAAAATGTTGACTGTAAAGAGGAAAAGAGGAGAATTGTGCAGTTCTTCAAAGACCTGGAGTCAGTGTATTCAGTCTTACACACATACCAGATTTCATCTTCAGCAAACAGACTTAACGGTATTGACAGGCCGTGAATTTTAGAAGCTATGAAGTTTTCACTGTTAAAGTCTTGGAGCAAGAGCTGGATTTCTGCTCTGGATGGGAGATGGCTGCCCCATGTGTTGACCTAGCGTCCCAGACACTGAGGAACCCCACTGCAGCTCTGGATGCAGGGTGCTCGTTCAGCCTGTGCACGCTCAGCCAGTCCTGTCCTGTCCGCCGGAGAGCAGGGGTGAGGATGAGCTGCTCCCATCCTGTCTCCTTTGGCATGATGACAAATCAGCAGCCCGTGCTGTTCGAGAGGAGCGGTTCCCTTCTGCCTTTAATTAAAAGCAAGAGATCTTGTGGGAAATTTAACAACTCTCCAGACTCACCGGGAGTCCCTAGGAAATAGAGGTCCTGTCCATCTCAGAGTCTCGGGAATGTCTGCGAGCATCAGGGGGTTATGTCAGGACCCCGTTTGGGAAATACTGCAGGCCCTCACATCTCTGCCTCCCCTGCCTTCTGCAGAGGACCAGAAAGGGAACTGACCAGCCTCTCACTGCACTGTCTCCCACTGAGCTCGCTGCCCACATGTGGGCCACACCAGCGCGTCCCTAATGCTGCCTATCTTTCCTTTGCACTCTCCAGGTTTGTCTGGGGTCGCAGGTTGATTTACAGAAGAAGAAGCGGCGGGCCCCAGCTCCCCCTTCACCGCAGCCCCCTTCACCACAGCCACCTCCACCAAGTCCCCTGGTCCCCAGCCGCCTGGAGGACAAGGAGGAACACAGGAAGAGCGCAGTGGGTGAGTGTGGCACAGCTGTCCCCGTGCTGGGGGCTGGCTCGGGCCTGGAATGTCAGCACTGCTATTAACTCTTGGAGTGGTCTTGTCCATAATGGCATTAACACAGAAGCTATTAATGCTAAAGAAAGAAAGTCTGGAAATAAGTGGACATCACATGAGCACTGCCCAGGTGGAATGGTGGGGGGGGGGATGGATAATGGCTAAAGAAGCTGTGGGGAGAGGCCACCAGGGAGAGGGAGTGAGTGAGCGTGAGTGTGTGGCACATGTCTCTGATGGAAAAAGTTCTTGGGATGCCATCCAGGGAAGTCGCCTTGAAAGACACCGGGCAAGGGAATGACAGCACAGGGCCCGTGCCGTTCACGATGAGTTGACATCAGTTCAGTTTTGACTGTTCTGTTTGAAATTGCCCTCCCTTGTATACCTGGTATGTATTTAGCAAAGACACTGATATTCTTTGAGATAAGGAGAGCCAGACAGAGGGAAGAGAATGGAATCCTAATACCCGTAAGCAGAAAGAGACCTGTTAGCACATTCTGCCCCACCCCTGTGTGACAGGTGACGTGGGCAGAGACTGAACGATGAGGTCCCAGGCCCACGAGCTGAGGAAGGACACTGTCACTTTATATCATTCCTTGTCAATGTTTCCCACAAGTTGGAATAGAAACGTCTCGCAGAGAAGGTTTTAGAAGGTGGCAGCCTGGGATCTGCACCCTTGGGAGCCTCACACCCCCGAATGCTGTGCGTCAGCCTGTGCTGAAGCCACCCGACCCCCGTGCACAGTGCCCGGTAATCCGCTCAACGGCCCCTCGTTTTGCCTTTGACCTCATGTGTGTGACCCCAGGAGGGTAAATACTCCCAAGGATAAGCAGTTGAATTGTCAGTATCTAAAAGTTTAATAAGAATTATTTGGCTGTTTGTCAGTGCTTTTCCCCCTGGTCAATACATCACTTTGAATGTCTTAGCATTTCACAGCCCGGTAATCAGTTACCCTAAGGAACAATAACCTATATTGCACGGCAGTTCATCCTCTTTGCCAAAGGAAGATGCTATCCGATTAAAAAAAAGCATTAACAGTGGATCATTAAAATAAACCCAGTTTTCTCTGTTTCATGAAGAGACCCCCCCATGCCCCCTTCCAGGTTCTCCCTGTGTTTTTTAAAGGGGCAGAAACCCTTAGTTGACATTCTGAGCACCCACTTAAGTGTCTGTATGGATGTGGTTAAGTCGTGCCAATCTTCAGGCTGGACAGCCCACTTCACCCCAGGGCAGGACCTTCTGATTTGGCCCTAGAGGACTGTCCTCAGGCTTGGTGTGTTTGGAGAACCCCACCTGGAGACGCAGGGTCAGCTGGAGCCCACAGGTGGCCGTGGAGATTGGGGTGGATCTTTCAAAACTGAAAATTATAGGAAGAAACTTACAGAAACATAAGAAAAAGAGTCATGAATAATAATAATTCACTATAAGTCTTTCTCTCGAGTCTACAAACAATTGTTTGGGAGCATTGAGAAGCCTACAACCTCTCTTCCTATGGAAAATAATTTAGAATATTTTGGGGAGCAGGGCATAGTGGAGGAGGTCTTGGTGGCAATTTCATGTCAGAGTGCCATCTATCAGAAATCCTCATGTGTTTAAAGTACACAAATAGCTCCACAGTAGAATTTTTTACTGAAGTCTAAGCCCTAGGTTGAAAAAAAAGGAGAAGAATGTAGCCCCTACCCACAAGGAAATGCTGAGTGACTTTTCTGTTTAGACATTAACTATACAAACAAAATTTATTTTATAACTTGCCTAAAATAGTATCACAACTAGTTGGATTTAGGTCTCAGCCTAAATTTCTTGGTAAACAAAAATAGGCCTGAGAGTGGCTCAGCCGTCCTCCCCGAGTGCCTGCTTCCAGGGGCCTTTCGTGTGACACCACTTCCAGGGTGACATCCTAGCCCATGCTGATTCTGGCTTCTTTGCCCTTGGAGGAAATAAATGATGCTTTGAGACAGGAAATACTATTTGTTTCACATCTAGAGAATAAGCAAGAGAAGGAATGGGTAGATATATATCTTGATGAAAAAATGGTATCTCTTAATATTTTTATTAATAATCTGGCAAAGGGCATGAAACATGAAATCTATTAATTATTAGAAGATTCTAACTGTAAAGCTTGAAGAAAGTGTGTAAGGAATAATGGTAATCATGGGAGTTATGGCACTCATGATTCATGTCGTTTATTACGTTGTAATTGACTTCCAAAAAATTTATGAGCATGAGAAAGGCCTCTCCATATACCATGGTCCGTGCATCCCAGCGTGTGGATGGAGGGAGAGGGTTCTCTGCCTGCCTGAGAGAGCAGCTGCAGCTGGGCACAGCCCCGACTCTTTCGTCAGTTCAGAGCGCTCTCCAGATAAACTCTTCACCTGTAGCCCCGAACAACCCAAAAGGTTGAAGGTACAAATGGGCTGAAGCGAGATGAACTAACTCAATTGTTAATCCATCCACAGTAGGTCGATGGATACAGAAAGGCGAGAAGAGTCTGCTCAGAGACAAAACTGTGAGCCTGAGGAAGACCAGCATGCATACAAGGAGCTTCTTTAACTCGACAAAGCTATTCAGGGACCTTATAAGAACAGTTTTCAGGCTGGGCGCAGTAGCTCATGCTTATAATCCCAACACTCTGGGAGGCTGAGGCGGATGGATCTGAGCTCGGAAGTTTGAGACTAGCCTGAGCAAGAACTGGTCTCTACTAAAAAAAAAAAAAAAAAGAAAGAAAGGAAAAGCTAGCCAGTCATGGTGGCAGGTGCATGTAGCCCAGCCACTCAGAAGGCTGAGGATTACTTAAGCCCAGGAGTTCAAGGTTGCTATGAGCTATGATGCCATTGCACTCTACCCAGGGCAACAGAGATTCTGTCTCAAAGCAAAAAAAAAGAATAGTTTTCAAGCCCAGAATGTATGTAGTTGTGTCTTCCAGAAACAAATTGCAACCAAGCAGGTATTTACAAACTGGCGTGGTGACGGGGCACACGTCTGTGCAGTGTCAACGCGTGAGTGTGGTTGGGTGTGCTTGGCGCCAGCTGAGCAGGTGAGGTTGGACTAGGTGTTGGGCAAGATTGGATGTGGCATAGGGTGTGGCTGGAGTGGTGTTGGGAATGACTGGAGTTGGGTTTGGAGCCTGGGAGAGGTGGCACATGCCCTCCGTGGGAAGGCAGCAGACCTGTTGGCTTAACCTTCTGAAGTAACTCCCTGTTGATCCCGTGTAGGTGGTGGACGGCAGGTGCCACAGAAGCCTCCCAGAGGCGCCACTCGTGGCCCCCCTCAGTTGGTGCTGCCCCCGCCCCCACCCTACCCTCCTCCCGACACAGACACAGGCGAGGCTGAGCCTCTCAGCTTTCCCGGGGAAGGTGCTGGTTCCACGGCCTCAGACCCGAGACGCAGACGTACGTGCCTCTCGTTCCCTCCCAACCGTGTGTTGCCCGTTCATGTCTCTGGTCCCTGCTGGTGCAGGGCTGGGTTTCCAGACTTTCCGTTCTCGTCTTTGCATGTTCGTGCCTTTCTTTCTCAGCTCGCTTTCTCCACGCTGGCTGCAGTGTGTCTGATTGCACAGAGGATGCACTCTGAACGACTCCCACCAGCTCACTGTTCTTATCTGTGGTGGTGCTGCCCCTGAAGTCGGGCCTTGAGGGTGGAGGTGCTCAGCTTGGAGCTGTTCCTCATGTTAGAACTAAGCCGGGAATGTCCACGGAGTAGCAGCTGTCCAGCCCGGCAGCACGCAGGTTTTTGCTGGTAGCTCTCCCAGCCAGGCTGCGAGGTGCTGTGCTCACAGCTGGGAAGACTCAGCCTCTGAACCATATGGCCAGTGGCCAGGCATTGGGACTGCCACTCTGCAGAGAGGGAGACTGAGGCACGGGAAGTGGGAATCAGCTTGATTTGAGTGTACCGCTAGCCAGAATTAAAGTTCTGTTTAGCTTCTCTCTCGGCACTCCCTGTGTGGGATGGGGCCGTCCTTGCTGTTTCCTGGGGGTTCGCTGGACCATACGGAGCAGTCCCACCTCCAGTAGGTGGCGGTTCCTTGTATTTAGCTGTGTATTCAGATGGAACCCTGCACACACCAGGCCTGACCTTGCTTGGCCCCCTTCCATGTCTCCACTGTGCCGTGACCCCACATGTGTGGGGCCATGCAGTGTCACTCAGCCCAGCGCCCTGCTGGTGCCCACGGGAGTGTGCTCAACCCTCTGCGTGGAGGTGCAGACTTTCTGCCACTGGACCACTTTATCTTTTCTGTCTTCTGTGCAAATGGCGCCTGGTTGCCCGCCAGCTCTGATAAAGGAGGTAATTAACCCTTAGATTACTTCTTGATTTTCTCTCAGTGAAATAATCTCAATTCATTTTCTCTTTCTGCAGAAATACTTCTTTTCTATCCTTAACGCATACATTTCATCATCTTGACATTAGACATGCTTCTGAATGCAAATGAATTTTGATGGGGTGTTCAAAACTTAAGAGTCAACACTTACCAGAAAGATGAAGGCTACAGCCACGGCCTAGACACTGATCAGTCAGAAGGGTGAGGGCTACGGCAGCCCGGATGGTTTCGGAGCTGTGTTGTCTCCAAGGAGATGGGTTTTAAGCCCCACACACCGAGGCCATCGGCTTTGGTGAGCACTCCAGCTGCTGTCATTACCCACAGAATCTCCTCGCGGGGAGAAGTGAGGGAGGAAGCGCTGAATGGAAGTGGTGAAGCTGGGTAAAGCCCTGGCAGGCAGGGAACAGAGGCCACAGGGCCAGTGGCTTTGTGGCAGCCTGTGTGGGCAGAGGAGCCAGGTGAAAGGCCCTGCACACCTCCCACACCTCTCTTCATGCAGAGCCCAGGACCTCTCCCCTAGCCCCGGCCTCCTGTGTTGGGGCTCTCACTGTCCAGGCGCAGCGCTGGCTGGGTGACTGCAGATGAGGTGCGGCACGGGTGCTCCCTGAGGCCGGATGAGGTGCGGCAGGGGTGCTCCCTGAGACCGGATGAGGTGCGGAGGGGTGCTCCCTGAGACCAGATGAGGTGCGGAGGGGTGCTCCCTGAGACCGGATGTGGTGCGGAGGGGTGCTCCCTGAGACCGGATGAGGTGCGGAGGGGTGCTCCCTGAGACCGGATGAGGTGCGGAGGGGTGCTCCCTGAGACCGGATGAGGTGCGGAGGGGTGCTCGATGAGGTGCGGCAGGGGTGCTCCCCGAGGCCAGATGAGGTGCGGCAGGGGTGCTCTCAGAGGCCAGATGAGGTGCAGCAGGGGTGCTCCCTGAGGCCAGATGAGGTGCGGCAGGAGTGCTCCCCGAAGCCAGATGAGGTACGGCAGGGGTGCTCCCTGAGGCCAGATGAGGTGCGGAGGGGTGCTCGGTGAGGTGTGGCAGGGGTGCTCCCCGAGGCCTTGGTCGGGCAGAGACTTCGCACCTCCTCCTGGGCCTGCACGGTGCTGGGTGCTGGGAGAGCATTTCCCACGCTGTCCTGGGGCTTCCGTGGGGTCCAGATGGAGAGCGGAACAAAGCCGCAGGCAGAAGGCCAGACTCAATTTCCTCTGGCCTGTGGCTCCTGTCCGCCTGCGCCTTTGCCAGCTCTCTCCCTGCCACCCCGACGACTCCCTCTGCCCTCAGTAGCATAATTCACCCCTGTGCGCTCTCTCAGCCTCAGGCTGCCATCAAGAGAGGGAAGCAGTCAGGGTGAGAAGCAGGGAGGCCCTGGGAGGTGTCGGATGGCCGCCCTCTCAGAAGCGGCCTGGCACCCTGCAGGTCTGGGGCTCAGCACATCCCCCTGTCCCAGCTTCCTGCCCTTCCTTCCCACTACATCGAGTCCGTGCATCCAGCTCAGGAAGTTTTTCCTCATTAGCCGAATTGGTGTGCCTGCCGTTTACAGCTGGAGAAACTAGGCTCATCCCTCCCAGCACACAGTGCAGCTCGCCTTGAGGATCGGAAGCACGGGAAGGAAAATGAATCCCTTGTCTTCATTTGCTTATGTTTTTAATACACGTGTTGTTGGATCCCGGGACTCCTCTTGCCCAGGGAGGTGCACGCTGCTGGTGTGTGAGTGCTGGGTGGCATGTGTGTCCCCGACACAGGTTTCTCCCTGCACTCTGCTCCAACTTCTGGCTCTTTTTGGCCATGTGGAAGTTCGGTAGAGGCACTTTTTGCCTGCTGCAAGCTCTTGCATATCTCCCCTTGACTTCGGTTTTTAAAATTGTGTTCCTTGAACAAGAAATGCTGATTTATGGTGGGAACCTATCTGCTCCCTACCAGGGCCAGGCGGTGTACCTGGTATCTTACAGAAGGTCTCATGCGGCCCACACCTAGCTGGGTGGGTCAGGCACCATCATCGTGGGGGCAGTGAGACAGAGGCCTCACCCCCACGAGCAGTCCAGTGGGTTGTCTGGGGTTGGGGTCTTGGCTCTGTCAGCCACCCTGCACTTTTCTCCAGCCATGCCGAAGGCCCCTGGGGCTGTGTTTGGCTTCGACACATCACCGTGGTCTGTAGAGCAGATGCTGTATTCCACTTACACTGCTAAAAAGGATAAAATAGACTTTCTTGAAAACTAGTAAGCACAGCTAACCTTCAGAACATAAAACAATTCAAAAAGCTAATGAGTAGCGGATTTGCATACAGATGTGAGGACACGATGGGATGGGGAGACACAGTAGGCCTCTACAGCTCCAGCCCGGATCCCCGTCTCTCCCACTCTGGGCCTTCCTGCCCCAGCCATGCTCTTCCACCCCACCCCACCCCACCCCACTCTGTAGGACTCTGCCCCAGTCCCAGTCCTGCTGGCTCGGCTGGCATCCCCTGTGCAAGGCCAGCCTGCAGCAAGGGGCCTGAGGACTTAGGACCAGGACGCAGCCCCCCACTCCCATCTTGATGCTAAAACTGTCATTGTTGCTTGGCACATGGTATGAAGACCACTGTGACCAGAAACAACAGCAAAATGGAAAAGTTGTATGCTTTCTCAGTGCCACACGTGCCTGGGGCTCGTGACGGCTTTGTGAACAAGTGTGTAGCCAGGCGTTTCTGAGAGTAGTGTAACCATCCACTCATGTGTTTGGCTCTAAGCGGACCTGTGCACACCCGGTTTCCCACTCATCCTCCGGGAGGCCCAGCTCAAGCCACAGGCCCATGGGGGTCCCCTGTGCACGCTCTGCTGCTGTCTCGGGAGCCCGTCTGCGGCCAGCCCTCCTCCCTGCAGTGCGACTGTGTCCCTGGGTGTTACCCTTTCCGTTCCTCACCACACCGTATTACATGCCCTGTGATGTGCCCACCTCCTCCAGTCTAAGCTGCTCGGAGGCTGTAACGATCTTACTCATGTTCGTATCAGTCCTTCACAGTGGGGCTTGGCACATCAAATGTACTCAACAGAGAAATGCACCAGGGTATGTCTCTCTGCAAGTATCACGTTACAGAGGAACATACCGTTCCCATTTAGCGTCATCAGACTGATATGTGCGAGGCTAAAGGGCATCTAGTAGCCCCACTTCAGGTATGTCTGTAGGATACCCGAAAAGAGCTTGGGAATTCGGCAACCCGGCCCTTGCTTCCTTTGTCCTGAGTGGTTTCCTGATCTGGCCTGTAGGGTAGGATGCGCTTGGTGTTTGTGTGGGGGACACCTCTAATGTGTCTCAGTGACTCCACCTCCTGCATTCACACCCTCGTGTAGCCCTGTCCCTTGAGCATGGACAGGTGTAGCCACCCATGTTTAATGAATAAAATATGGCAGAAGTGGTGGGATGCGACTTCTCACTTCCAAGACTAGGGTAGAAAAAGGCTGTTCCTTCCATTGTGGGCCCTCTCTCACACTTTTCACTCTGAAGAAAGCCAGCTGCTTTGTGATCAGCTCTGTAGAGACCCACAAGGCCAGGAACTGAGAAGGAACTCCAGCCAACAGCCGGTGAGGAGCTGAGGCCCTTGGTCCACTGGCCATGAGTGTGGACTCCTGCCATCAGCTACCCCAGTGAGGCTGGAAGCTGACCCCCCCGCCCCCGCCAAGTGGAGCCTATATGTGAGAACGTATCCCTGACCAGCGCCTGAAGCACGGCCTCGTGAAAGGCCTCATGTGAGAGGCATCCAGCTAGGCTGTGCCCAAATTCTAGACCTACAAAGTGTGGAATATCAAAAGCTTGATGTTTTAAACCTCTGAGTTTTAGGGTAATTTATTATGCAGAGAGAGAACTAATATAAGTTGCAAGTAAGAGAAAGCTATCTCAAACCCACCTCAATAGCTGGGCAAAGGGACGCCCAGCATGGCATGGACTTCGTGTGAGTTTAGTCTAAAGCCTAAGACTGTCTTGGTTCTTTCCATCTTTTCTCCGTGTCTGTCATCTTTGGGCTTGGCTTCCTAGTCAGGCTGGTAGCAAGGAGTCTGGCTATTCTGTGCATCACATCCAGACAGTGGAACTTTCAGCAGAGGAAGAGAGACCAACTCTTCTAATAGTTTTGTAGGAGAAAGGAAACCTTTCCTGGAAACCCCGCTGAAGACTTTCTCTGGTGTTTCATTGGTGACAGTTGAGCGATACACAGGCCCAGTCTCTGGCAAGGATGAAGCACCTTATGTGAACCAGGTGTGTCCCACAGACAGGGCCCGTGTGCCCTGAGCTGCGTGCGCATCCCTGGTCCGTGCTGGAGTCCTGTTAGCTGGGGGTGTGGAGCGGCCAGCAGTGACCACTGCGTCTGGGTTGCAGCCTTCAGCATGGTAGTCATCTGGAGGACAGAGGACGTGTTACGAGTAGGTACAGAGAGGGGATGTGTGCCATTGTTGAAGATCAAGTGGCTGGCTCAGCGTAACGATGGTGCAGGCCCAGCTGCCTCAGGCCTGGCCTATACGTCTCATTCTCTTCTCCTTTGCAGAGCTACTAGAAACACTTCTAGGGTTAGAATATGCCCATATATAGTGTCCAGGCACTGAAGGGTCTGGTTTCCGAATAGTGTTGGTATTAAGAACAAGAGGGTAGCAGAGCAGTGCTGGTAAAACTGTGTTCACCGTAAGAATCTTAACAATCCCGAATTGTCACTTAAAATTACTCCCTGTGTAGAAGGCATAATTTTGCGTCTTCCAGTGTGAGTTTGCAGTAGACAAAATGCAGCCTTCTTAACCCTGCCTGGGGCCACCAGCTGTGTGTGGCCAGAGAAGAAGGACTTGCTCTCTGCCATCCATCACCTCGAGTGGAGCCCAGAGTCCTGTTGCCTGGTGCCCGCTGTCCACTTCTTCCCACCATCACAGGTCGGCTTGCAGAGTCTGAGCTGATCCATGCTTAGGATGCGTGTGGGAGAAGAGTGATGAAACCCTTCAACTTCTCAGGGCCTCGAGTCGCAACAACCTTTGCCAGGTGGGCTTTGGCCTGTATTTGAGGTTTCCTAGCAAGTTATAAAAGCAGTGGAAAGATGGCTTTCTGCCGTGCTCTTCAAACCTTTTGCATCTTAGAAATAAGCTTTCCTGCTAACCTCAGAGATCTACTCACGTGCGTGATGCTCTGCGTGCTCGTCTAAACCCGTGTGCTGGAGCAAAGTGCATTTCCCGTAACTCCGTAACTTCCTGTAACTAACCAGATTGCTCTCTGCTGACGCTTTGATTTTAGCTGAAACTGTATTGGGAATCCTGGTGTTGGAGCCTGTCCCGTTGGTTGTGTTGAATTGTTTATTTATAAGATTTGCAGTACTGCTTATAAGTGGGCTACTAATAATTTGTTAAGTACATACTTTAATTAGAAGACCCTGGAGATTTAAAGATCAGTGCATATGGACCTCAAATTACCCTCAATTTGCTTTATATTTTTTAAATTAAAATATTCAGTGACTATCATTTTCTAACATAGTTTCCTACTCTAGGCTTGAACAAATAAATCTCTTTTTGGGTGGTGTTATATGTAAAATAATTGACAAAAGATTGTAAAGGCATAAAGGGAAGACAGCTCGTGTTCTTCTGTTCTAAGCACCACCAGTGACAGCTGTCATTTTATTTCTAGCTGATTGATTTTAAATTTGTGAACAAGTGTCCCATTCTAGAAAGCATGAAGGATGTTCTAAGATAGAGAAATAAAATGGGAGAAATGAACTATCCATTTTGAACTAGAAGTTAGTAATTTGAGTTTGATCAATGCAAAATTAATAATAATAATTCACTCAGTGAATTATTGGCAAGCGAAAAGCCAAGAAGCTAACCATGTTAGGGGAACAGCTGAGAATATTTGGTGCTGTAATTCAGTCCCTCCCTTCAGGGGCCGGGTGTTCACTCACGTGCTGCCTGAGCAGAGAGCTCAGAACTGGAGGAGACAGCACAGGAATACAGCTGAAGGCCCTGAGGTTGGGACCAGTCCCATGTAGAATCACCTAATGCCTGCTCTGAAATTAAACCCAATTAAACACTTTCCCTGTTTCAAACAGAGCAGTTAATTCTCAAGCTTGTGACACAAGCAGAATCCTGTGAGTCCTATTTGTCGTGGGAAGCACCCACGAAACCCTCCAGGTGTGTGGAGCTCAGAGCAAACCCAGGGAAGCGTTGTTGCCCTTGGCCGGTGTTTAGTTGCCACTCCACTTCCCCTGCCAGCTCACAGCTGCTCCCACTGCCACGGGAAAAGGCAGTGCATGAAAACAGGAAGAGGATCACATGGGTCTTTGTTTAAAATGGAAGGAAATTGTTGACTATGGGAGCAGAGTCTGTCCCTACGCAAAAGTACACTAGAAAAAGGGGAACAGAACTTTTAGCCTAACGTATCTTGAAAACCATGAAATTTACCCACTATGAACTAAAGATTGAATGCTACTTAGAAGTAAAGCAATGAGTGTCATAATCTGTCTACAAACAGCACTTTTAAAAAACTTAGGAACTTACTTCTTTTTGCTACTTATTTCTTAGCCCTTTATTTACAAGGTACTGTGTCCTTGACCTGAGAGAATCGAGTAACTTAGTGACAGCTCGATGGAGCGGGACTGTACTATGCCACCTCATAGAAGCAGACCGTTAAAATTTTAGGAATTTTGAAGGCCAGTTCCTAAGCCAGAACCATTATTAAAAAGTGTATTATACAGGTAACCATAAAGTTTGTGTGCACTTTAAATTAGCCCACCATTTTAAGTTGCACGTGAAGTTTATGGTCACCCTCTATAAGCTTATGATTAAATAATATTAAAAACAAAGGTGACAAAACCTGCCACTTCCTGATTACTGTGTTCCTTGAACTAGTTGCGTACTTTGGATGGGTACGGTCCCCTCCTGGGGAACAGTGGGAAGGCTGTGCAGCAGCGTGCTGCTCCCGCGGCACACGCAGGGGCTGACGTCAGGGTGGGAGTCAGCCGTGGAGGAGGGATTCACACCGTGGAAAGTGGCAGAGGTCCCAAATCAGGCCTTGGTTTATTAACTGTCTAGATGTAAGAAGGTGACTGTTAACACGTGTCATATCTATAGCTAGTTCTTTGTGAAGAGCACAAAAGACTGTTCCTCCATTTTTCAGAAGTCATCGTCAGTTCAGCAAGGTCATTCATGTGACTGACAAGTGAGTAAAATTCCAACACACGTCTTCTCGATTTCATTTTCATCTCACCATTTAACATTACCCATCCACATTCGTGTTGAAACAATGCCTGTTTGTCAATGATGATAATAGGCCCGTTACAAGTGAAAAAATCTGGCAAAAGTTAAGGAAAATATTCTGTGAGAATTGGTTACATAGGATTTACAAAAGTGGTATTTTATATTATATTTTTACTTAACAATTTTGTGCTACCCATCCTTTATATCATAAAACTGATTATATCCATTTGTACCTTGTTCCTCCAGAGAGCTGGTTACTGACCATTTACCAGCATAGCTCTACAAAGGAGTAACAGACATGCCTAGGAACACTGAAAAGAAATGGAATTACTTAGTGGAGAAAACTGAGGGCCAATTTCTTTGCGTTTTGCAAGTCGGCGCTCAGGCACTAAGCGCACAGCCACCGCTGGCGCCTCCGCCTCATGAAGCTTGAAGTCAGGTTAGGCGTGAAAACCATTTTTAAGAACTTCTTTCTCGGTTCATGCACATTTAAGTTCTTCCCAGAAATAAGGCATGGACATCTTCAATTTTTAAGGATCATTGACAATTTTCATTAAATATTATTTACTTTGTTTTACCAGTTAAAAAGTAAATAGGAATCCTCAGCCAAGCGTTTGCTCCCTGACAGACGTCTTTATAAACGGTCTGTCTTCAGGGTTTCTCCTGTGATTATGTGAGTTCAGGCACTGCCCCTCTTTATTTGAGTCCCAATCCCCCCAGGCCTTCAGGGATGTCTAGCTGCTTTCATGTAGCATCCGTCCCCTTATGCCACAGGTCAGCCTCTCACTGGAGGAAGCAGCAGGACTCAGGAGGGCTTTGCACCTTGAAAACAGTTTCTCTTTACTGGCTCCGCTCGGTAAATCAATCTCCTGAGCTTAGGTGGGATCCCCGCCCAGTATCACACTGTCAGGGTGGCTGGACTGCCTGATTGAGGGTATCACAGGCTAGATTATCTTTTCCCTAGAGTTCTACAAGTGACTTAGAACTCTTTTTGAAAGGGTAAGAAATGGCTTTTGCCTACCAGCCGTTTAGCATCTCTGCTTATAGGAACTTCAGGGTTTTATAACAAATGCAAATGATTATTGGCAACCTGAAAGCCCAGCAGTGAGGAAGTGGTGTTTATGAAATAGTTCTGACAGGACACAGAATCGTATCTGCAGGATCAATAGACCCTTTTAGCAACTGACATAGGAAAAGACTGAAACAGAAGAACAATAGCGATATGATTTGGCCAACAGATCGTTCACTACGCAGTGTCCAATCTCCAGGGTCTTCACGATGAGTAAGCATGGGGCACATTCATCTCTCCAAGGTTTGCATTGACCTCTCACCGTTTATTCCCCCTGCAGTGTGCTGCGCCTCGTTCCCTAGTAAGGCCAAGCGCTTCTGACGGATGGGCCTCTTCCTGACCTCTGACCTCTGACCTCTCCTGGTGTCTTCTTCTGTCCTGCTCTGGTTTTCCTGTTGTTCCTCCACCTTTCAGGATAAAAGGGCTCATTTGTACACCCCCGATTTACTTTCTTTAGAATTTACACATAAATGCATAAATAACAGAGGTTTGTTTGACTGCCGTTTATATTTTGTTTTGCAGGAAGCAAAGACTTTGATATGGAAACTCTAGGTTGGTAACATTGACCTGTCTGAAATTCATTGACATATGACTATGTTCTGTGAAGAACTCTGCTTTATTTTAATTCTTTATTACTTCACATTTTCCTTAGTGGACATTTCTGATCCAGAGTTTATTTTCTACTTTCCTTAAAATTACATGGTGTCCATATCCTGACCAGTGTAACCCATTTGGATAGAACTGAAACGTTTTGTCTACCTGGTCACACTAAGTTCCTGACACAGCAGCTGTAACTACAGCCTGCGGGAACGCACAGCCTGGGGTACAGACTGTGCCTACAGGGATTCCTGGAGCGCCGCTTTTTTGTGTTTCTCAGGTTTTCTCCTGTGCTGCCATTTAGGTAGTTTATAAAAGTAAAGAAAAGGAGATGAAGGAGTATTTCACTTCATTTGTGCACTGTTCATGCATTTATGCACCAGTTTGCTCCCTGAGCATTGATCGAGCGCATGCGTGATGTCCAGCAATGTCCTAGCTTTGGGGGCTATAAGAGTGGTGACCACCACATGCCTTCTACCCTCAAATTTTTCTTACTTGTGTCTCCCCATATACATGAAAAGAAGTGATGACGGTTCCACTTGGAAGTACCAGTCTGCAGGGCTGTACCCGCGGTCAAGCTGCCTGAGGTGCAGGGTGCTGCCAGCCCCTCCTTGACTGTAAGATCCCTCTGCAATCTTGAGAAAACTCAGCCCGCTGCCAAGAACTAGTCACCTAAGTGGTGTCTGTCTCAAGGCAGAGTATATGAAATAATCCGAAGATTCAGGGCTTAGATAAAAAGACAGCTAGCTCCTGCTTGCTTTGATTAACTTTTATTATTGTGGAGATACATTTGAATTGGACAGGCTTACTGTGTTTCTCTCCAGAAGACTTTTTAAAATGTTATTGCTCAAGGTAAGAAAAAAAGCAACAAGTATTCTTACCAAGTAGTACTGTTGTCTGATTGATCTCCATGAAAATGTCAGCTGTGATCAATGAGGGGATTATCACAGTTTGTGTTAGTATTAATAATAAAGGCCAGTAAGCCAAAGCCATATATAAACAATTTAGTGCCATATTGGTGAAAAAAACAAAGTTAGAAAAATCACTCACAATGACGTGTAGAAGAAGTTAGAAAGTGCCTCTTTTTTTCTTTTTTTTTTGCATTGAAATAAAGGACTTTTGTCTGATAACTAGCAGTCATTTGACCTCAAATCATTAAGTGGGGAAAGTCTAAACAAGAAAAGGTAATATTTACCTAAATGTTGGGAAAAGCATCAGGATTTATGACCCAGACATTAAAGATTGTAGAAGATTGTATATAATTACAGCAATAAGCATTTATGTAAGAAGTAGCTATTATGCTGAAGAAAGATGGCCGCTGAAAATTTCAAGGCAGGGGCTAAAGAGAACAGGGAAGCGTGATACCGTGCACAGAATTATTGGTTAGAGAGGCAGAAAATGTGATGCAAACGTATTTCAAACTCTGTTAAATAATAGCATAGTTAAACGGTAGAGGGAAAACAAATTCAGTAGGGTATACGGCAATACGGCAAATAGAACTTGAGCGTGGCCTCCCGGCGTGCTTGGTCGGGAAGCTGTAGCCACAGCGTGGGGGCTGCTCTTTGACGCACCACCTTAGTGAACTCCGAGACAGACCGATGAGGTGGCCTCACACAGGGGAAGTAAAACTCAGGGCAATTCGATGGAACACATTTCGCATATTTACCTATGACTTGGCACTGTAACAGGTTTTAGAATCTTCTAGAAATCAGATAAATTATTAGAGGAAACTTTTCTTCCCCCAAAGCCTTAGCATCTCAGAAAGGCTCTCATTTCCGACTCACCTGAGAATCCATCTTTCCTTGTATGTTTTTTCCTCCCCTTATCAGCCGTGTCTACTTCCCTCTGTAATGCCGCCCACAGTAGATGGGGGTTCACAGTCTCTGAAACAAACCTGCTGGCTGGCCCATACACGTGCAAGTTCACAGGATGCACAGTCCTTGGGGATACAATTGTATGGCAAATGCTAGGGTAACAGAAAAATTAACTCTGTATTACTTTTCAACTACAATTAGTTTAAATTTCTAGGGATTCGCCCTAAATATATGTCAGCAGTGGACAGTGGCAAGTGCTGTGATTTCTAAAGAGCAGTCTAGTTTATAGGGCACCAGTTGCCGTGGCTGCCGGTACTTAAGACCTTTTCATACGAAGATTCTAAAATTGTTCAGTTGTAAATGAATGCTCTCAGTTCTATAGATAAAACAATTTGGAAAAATCTTAAAACTATTTACTTACTGGTATTTAATTTTAGCAACCATTATCATCAGTCACATATTACATCTGTGTCTGTGATGCTTGTCAACTGCTAATTTTCACAGTTTTCATGTTAATTGAGATCTATAATGCGGTACAATTTGTTCACAACTTTCATCGCTCGGTGTAATCTGATTCGGAATATTTTTACATGTAGACTATCATTTACCATAACAAAGCAAACTTTTCTACTGTGGGGATAAGATTTTGCCTTCTAAAAATTGTGAGAGGCTAAGGCACCAGCCACATGCACCGGAGCTGGTGGGTTTGAACCCAGCCTGGGCCTGCCAGACAACCAAAAAATAGCCAGGCGTTGTGGCAGGTGCCTGTAGTCCCAGCTACTTGGAAGGCCAAGGCGAGAGAATCACTTAAGCCCATGAGGTTGAAGTTGCTGTGAGCTGCGACGCCACAGCACTCTGCCGAGGGTAACATAGTGAGACTCTGTCTCAAAAAGAAAATAAAAATAAAAATTACAAGAGGAAGTGAGGGCCTTCCAAAGAAGTATCAAAGATGTATCACATCACCATCATAACCAAGTCTGGATAGTCCAGGTCCAGGAATTAATCCACTTATGAAGGATTTGCTTCCTTTCCCGTGTCTGAACTCTGTGTGTGTGTGTGTGTGTGATCATTTAGAACTGAACAGAGTGGTGCAGGGGAAAAACTCAAAATAGTTTTGCACCTTATTAATCACCATGGTAAAACAACAACAAGCAAACTTCAGGCACTTCAGTGAAGAGGAAGGGTGAAGTTTTAAATAAAAGGAAGCCTTGGAGTTGTCTTGTGTATTTTGGGGATTCTATGTTTTATTTGTCACCAGTAGCAACATGGAATTGGTAATCCTTACACTGAATAATTCTTCTCACTGGAAGGTATGAGATTCGAATTTATTATTACTTATTTATTCTACCCTTAAATCCTAGATAACCCTTCTTTCCCCTTTCCCTAAGAAAAAAAAAAATTTTCCTACGACGAATGAAGCCCTCTGACAGAAGGCTCTATCTGCCCATATTCTTCAGTGAAGAAATAAATGAAAGAGAAAACCTCAAAAAGAGGTTAGAGATTGAGATTATTGAGATTGGCTACATTGATTCCAGTTGATAAATCTGCTATGGGGCTTAAGGAAAGAAAGTGAGGAGAGAACAGAACCCAACATGTAACCTGAATTCCAATGGAACAGCCACTGTCTATCAGCCTTTTTTCCTGGGCATGTAAAGAATGAGGGCTGGAGAGCAAATGCATCTCCTCTTTGTATGTTTTGTGTAGGTGAGAAGTAGTGGTGAGGAATAGAAAGACCTCCCGAATCACATGAATCCTGAACCCAACGATGCAGATGGCTAGCAGATGGCCAGCACCTGGCCCACACACGTGCCCTCTTTGCTAACTGGTAAAGAAAGTGGCCGATATTAAAAGTCAGGTTTAACTTGAAATGCTGGTTCCTTCTGGACCTCAGAAGGGGCCCCCCATGTGGCCCCAGGCTTCTTGAGGGAAGCCCTGAGTGTAGCCGGGCAGTGGGTGCTTCCCTCACACAGCCTGGTACTCAGCACGCACCGCAGACCCCACCAGCCTCACGTCCCACACTCGTGCTGGGAACCCACTATTCCTGGGTTCTCTTTCCAGTAAGAGAATCAGAGGCAGACAGACTGTGTCTTACTGTCAGGTTCCTGCCTGCAAGTGGACAGAAGTGGCAAATGGTGCCCAAACCCACAGGGCTGCAGTTTCCGCAGAAGAAAGTGTCGTCAGGGTGCAAGTGAAGGATTTATGCTTCCGGCCTGTTTCCGCCTAACCCCGCAGCAGACACCTGGTTCCTCACCCTGTCCTTTGTCTCTCCCACAGGCAGAGCCTGACTCTGCACCCACGTGCCACTGGCTGGGCCAGTGTGCCCTGGAAGGCAGGTTCCCTGTGGTGTGTGCGGCCCTGGCCTGCCCTTCACTCATGGCAGTTCTGTGATGATGGGCCAGGCTTCACAAGCCAGAGCTGTCACTCCCTGCGCTGACGGCCTACGTTTGCAGTCTTGGGGCCCCATGACAAAACATTATGTGTGAAGTCTATGAGTTAAGTTTAAGGAATATAAAGAATAGTAAATTAGGTTTTGATGGAGATGTTCAGTCTCTATTAGGGTAATTATACAAGTGTATTTAATACAAATAGAAGTGTAGAAGTGTACCATTGATGGGAATTAGTGAGTTTTATGTTATTTTTATCTCTGACAACTTTATAGAAGTACAATCTAGACTCAAAAAAGCTGCATATACCCAAAAAATGTATATAGTATGGTTATTTTTGACAGTGGTGAAACTCATCACCCACAGTCAACATAATAAACACGTCACAACATCCAAAAGTACTAAGTTCCCTTGGTAATTGTCTTTAATGTGTGCGTGTATTTCTATATAATAGAAACAAAACACACAAATATATATGTATGTATCACTTAACGGCACTGCTGTAAACCTAATGGGAGAAATTAGCAAAATGTAATTTTTAATAACAAATTGTAAGTTGAGAAGTAAAGTGTCCTTATAGCTAATCAAGAAGTTATTTAGCTGGAAAACATTAAGTATTAGAATTGGTGACATTATTGATAAAGCTGCATATTGATCTGAGGAGAAGGAGGCTGGTCACAGCGTTTTCATCCTTAGAGCAGTAACCTGAATGACTGACTTGTGAAATGTAAACATGGGTGTGTGAGTGCTCACCAAGCCACGGAACCGTTTCTTCTCTATACAGGTTTTCAAGAGGAAACAAAAGATTGTTCTCCATTGCAGAACTTTCTCCTCCTGCAGGGTGTGTTCATCAGCTGTGTTTGCTGAAAGTAACTGATCTGAAGTAACTGAGGGGAAGTCAGCCCCCTCCTCTGCTAACCCCATGACTGCTGACCAGGAGGGCTGCTGTAGCCAGGAGCCGGGCCACCCACCTGGGGCCAGGCAGGGCCAGGGTGCTGCAGAAGGGGCTGTGTGTTTCCGATGATAGGAAGCAGCTTTACCTGCCCATTTCAGCCACCAGGGGGAACCCGGGTCACCCCACTGATGGACAAGAGGAAAACACTCAGGGCATTGCAGGCCTGTGGCTTCCGCTGTCCCAGCCACACAGCAGGTGCACCTTCTCTGACTGCAGTCCATGGGTGAGGCCTCTGTTGGGAAGAGGAAAGTGGGTCAGGAAGTCTGGTGACATGGCTAAGATCACACAGCGATGTAGGGTCTGTTCAGTCCCCATCCGCTGGTTTGACTGGTGGATCTGAAAAGGAATTTGTGTACGTATGTATATGCACACGTACACCCACACAGGTGCATGCATCATGCATGTATACTCGTGGTGCACATGTATGCAGACGTGCATGTGTTGTATACATCCACAGACACACACATGTGCATACTTGGTGTGCTTATAAACGTGTGCACGCATGCATGTGTGTTACATGTACATACATGTATACATAAGCGTGTGGTGTGTACACATTCTTGCACATACTTTATTAATTAACCACATTCTCCATCCAGAAATGGAGAATGCACGTGTGTGTACACTGCTCATAGACGTGCATCGCACATCCACATGTACACACTTTATATATGTGCATGACATGCACATGTATGTGGAGGCGTGTGGTCAGCTCAATTTGTGCTAGGATTAGCTTGTTGCTGCCAGTTCCTTCCTCCCACCCGCCACACATACATTCCTGAACCTGGTGCTGAGCTCGTTGTCAGGCTTGCACGGATTATGAACTTGTCCACTTTGCCTTCTTAGGAGGCGTTGCTGTCAGGCCCTTTGTTTGGTGCCTGATTTACAACTAGGAGGAGCCTTATTAATAGAAATGGAGAATGTGGTTAATTAATTGTTAAAATGGATGGTTGTCCCTATTTAGATAGGGCCGAAATCCAAGTCAGCCACATCTGTGAACTTCAGCTCCACTTTCCTCTGTGTCCGCACTCACATCTGTGTCTGTCTGGCTGTTGATTAGCCAGAGAGCGACTTGCCACAGAGTCAAGGCCTCTGCAACTGGTGCCAGCCGCACAGTGGGGTCTCGGGAGGCCCAGCCCAGAGAGCGGGCAAAGGCCCGAGTGTTCACAGACTCAGCCCCAGCAGGTGTGAGCAGGAGGTGAGAATGGCTAATGCTGCATCTGCCATGCACTTTTTATGGAGCAGCCCTTTAATCTTTGCCACAGGCCTGTGAGGTCACTGCTATTGTTATCACCCCTCACTGTACAAATAAGAAAACGGCAGCAGAGAGACAATAAGAAACTTGTCTGAGACCAAAAGCAAGTTAATAGCTAAGCCGAGAGAGACTGCCCCAAGTTCTCACTGGGCTCTGGCTGCACCCTCTCCCTGCAGGCCCTGCTTAGTCTATGCCAGGAAGCCTCGCACAGGGCAGCAGGATCAACTGTTTGAACTATGGGGGTGATCTTCTTCCTCATGGAAGCCCCCCCAGTGAGTCCACAGCCAGTAGCAAGTATGGGGCTGCACAAGAATGCCAGGAAGGGGGCGTCAGGGAGCTCAAGGACAGGCCTGGGTAGTTTCCACGTTACTACTGCCCCTTAAGCCTCAGGTGCTGACTGGGCGGTGCCTGCTAAGGCCGCTCTGGCAAAAACACCCCAGACCGCATGGTTGATGATGGCAGAATAACCTGGGCAGGTGCTGCGTGCCAGACGGGAAGAATTTCTCTAGGACAGATGAGGGTTTATTTTATCTTATAAAGGGATGGGGAGGGAAGAGAAGAGAAGGGAAAGCAGGGACGAGAATGAGCGGGGAGATGGCACGGCAAACCAAGGGAAAGAGGAGGGCCTGCCGTTGAGGTCAGGCGGCAGCTGAATTCCAGGGGGGCAGAAAGGCAATTGCAGCCGAATTCACAAGGTTTGCTGAGCGCCATGTCCGTGTTTCCTCCAGCGAGACTGAAGGACATAACCCATTGTTCATCCCAGACACTCAGGAAGTATTTGGGGCTAAAAGAACAAGTTCTGCAAGAGAGCTGATGGAACCATGAAACCTGAAGAGGGAGAAGTCTTTTTTTTTTTTTTTTTTTTTTTGCAGTTTTTTGGCCAGGGCTGGGTTTGAACCCGCTCCCTCCGGCATATGGGGCTGGCGCCCTACTCCTTTGAGCCACAGGCGCTGCCCAAGAGGGAGAAGTCTTGACATTTCTGTTTGGTCTGCTGGGCTCCACGCTGGCTTGTGGGCGTGCAGGGGGGACTGCCAGCAAGAAGAAGGGAAAGAAAGCAGACAGGGAGAGATCGATTTAGTCCTTACTGAAAAACTATGAGTTAAAGATATTTGCTATCTCACTATAAAAGCCTTACAGTTCAAACAGCAGAGCCACGCCCTCTCACGTCCTGGAGGCTGGACGTCCACGGGGTGCTGTGTCTGCAGGGCTGGTTTCTCCAGAGGCCTCTCTCCTTGGCTTGCTGATGGCCACTTCTTCCGTGTCCTCATCTCGTAAGGACACCAGTCAGATTGGATGGTTCCACCCCCCCAATGGTCTCATTTTAACTTAATAACACCTTTTAAAACCTTATCCCAGGCTCGATGCCCATAGCTCAATGGGTAGGGTGCCGGCCACAGACACCGGGGTGGGCAGGTTTGAAACTGGCCCAGGCACTATAACAATAAAAAAAAAATGGCACTATAACAATAAAAAAAAATAGCTGGGCATAGTGGCGGGTGCTTATAGTCCCAGCTGCTTGGGAGGCTGAGGCAAGAGAATCGTTTGAGGTTGCTGTGAGCTGTAAAACCACAGTACTCTACTGAGGGTAACGTAGTGAGACTCTGTCTCAAGAAAAATAACACCTTTTGCCAATAATGTTAAATTCTAGGTACTAGAGGTACAGAGTTCATTGTGTGGATTTTTAAGGAACACAGTTATGCCCACCGCAGCTGGCAGCTGGAGAGTTTCTGTGGAACCAGAGTAGAAGCGGAGGGTGGTAGCCAGACTCCGGCCCAGGGCCCAGGCCCCACCAGCTCCCTTGTCGGCCGTGCCAGCTTTGCCCGAAGCTGTCCGTGGCCCCTGCTCCCCCAACACCCTACATACGTGCCCCCCTCCCCCCGTCCTATGCACTTTCTGTCTGCCTTGACTTTGAATTCCATTCGTGTCCCTGCAATGTGTGGAGTAGCTCCGGTTCCAGTGGAGACATCTGAGCAGGTCCCTGAAGCAGGGCACAGCTGAGAATCCTGCAAGACAGGCTCCCCCTTTAGGGGAGCAAGGGCTGCAGTTTCCTAAGCTGTGATTTTAGTCCTGAAATCCAGCATTCCCATTTCTCTCCCCTGCCCCATTTCCCTGGACACCTCCTGGCCATCCCTTAGATCATCTTTTAAGCATTTGTGAACACACAGGCACGCTTAACACACACCCTCACACGGACAGTGAAGGCTGTCTGTGTCTTAGCTGCCTCTGCAATATGGAGCCTTTGGAGATAATTCATAATAGACTCAACTCATGTTTTTCCTTTTCTGTCCTCTGTGTGTGCTGTGAACTTACTTCCTATGTACCGACGGCTAAATGTTCCTCCTGAAATCAGCATTGTTTATGCGGTTCTAACTCACGTAATGAATTCTATCTGTCTTAAAGCCTGCCATGCTGTCACTGGTCTCTTCCTGCTAATAAGGCTTCCGAGGAAACTGAGCCCAGATCGTAACCATTAACCACGGAGTGTGTTGCAGACTTTCCAGGCAGGAGGGCCCAGGAGAATCTGCTCCGAGCCCAATAACCTCTGCTTTTTGCTGAGACTTGTTTTGTTCAGTATATGCAGGACTCTTTAGATTGTTTGACTAAGCTGCTGAATCAGATCGTTTAAATTTTTTTAAATTGTGACTGCCAAAAAATGACATAAAATGTACCATTCTAGCCATTTTCAGATGTACAGTTCGGTAGAGTTAAGTATATTCACAGTGCAGTGAAGCAGATCTCCAGGACGTGGTCGACCTGCAGGTCTGACACTCTGTTCTCTCTAAACCCCGCTGGGCTTAGTTCCTCAAGATTCCTCCATATTGTAACATGCAAAGTAATTCCCCTCCTTTTTAAGGCTGAATAACACCCGATTGTATGTGTAGCCATATTTCTTTTATCCGCTCATCTGTGGACACTGAAGTTGTTCCTACCTCTTGGCTGTTGGGAATAGCAGTGCACATGGGTGTGCAAACATCTCTTTGAGATCCTGCTTAGAAAATGTATCTCTCTATCTAGAGACACATATCCAGACGTGAGATTGCTGGTGAATCTGTCAGTATATCTCTGCCTGCAAAAACAAACAAACAAAACCCAGCTCAAGCTGATTTAATTCACAAGGACATTTATAGGTTTCTGTGACTGCATCTGTAGAGGTTGGGCTGGTTCCCTTACCCAAAATCAGTCACATGTACATGTGAGCTCCCGAGCCGTTCACTGTGGCCGAGGGAATAACCTGTTAGCTCAGCCCAGAAGGCCCAGACCTGCCATCAGCAAGGAAGACAGGATTACCATGTTCCAGTGACCGAGCAAGGCCTGTCTCCCAGACAACCTGCTGCTCCACAGATGGGAAGGGCCTCGGGAAAGGATGCGGAGGAACCTGACCTCGTCCGAGGAAGTGTATAACGAGGGGCTGCAGCCAGGCTGCTCAGGCTCAGTCTTGGCTCGGTTACGGGGTGATTGCAGGAACCTTGCTTAACCTCTGTGTGCCTGAGCTGCTTTATACCCAGAAATAGTGGTTTGGAGAGTTACACATGTGAATACATACAAAACACTTAGAACAATTACTGGTGCTCAACAAATCTTAATCATTATGAAAATGGCCACTATGTAAATCGTGCATTAAAATCTTGATTTCCGCTTTTTCAAAAAGTTAGAGAAATATGGCAACCCTAGTTTTTCTGGGCAAAAGGAAGTCTGGGTTGCACCAGGAGCTGCTTCTGTAGACACACAGGCCTGGGCACGCTGGGTCCCCTCTCGCCCCTGCCAGGCCACACCAGGTCCTCCACCTCCCTTTTGCTGATGCCCCCTGACCTCTGCACATGTATCAGCTTAGGTTCCCTGATTTAGTCCAACTGGAGAGAGAAAGTAACTCAAACCCTCATTTGAAAAAAGCAGAAAAAACATGTAAGATTCTGTTGTCAAATAAGGCTTAAATAAAACGTTTAATTTTCTACTGCATATGCTCACGCAAATGATGCAGAGCTATTTCTGTCTTCCTCCTTTTTCTTAGGATATTAGAGACCTGTGCATATTACCTTTGAGAGGTTTCTCAAAATGTGGCCTTGGATAGCTTATAAAAATGGGGCACCCTCCACCTAAGGGTTCTCTGACGTTGACATGTCCTTGGTGTTTCAGTAGCTGCTGGGTCACAGGTCCTGAGCAAATGCAGATACAGAAGTCAGAGCTTCACTGTGGTTACTTCTGTGGGTGCCCCAGAGCCCTCTGTGGTCATCTCAGGGTCTCCTGAAAAGCAACGCTGGAACCATCAGGCTTGCTGTTGCTACCCGCCTCCCAGGTGCCGGGCAGGCACGACTCCTGGGACGGGAAGCTGCCTCAGATGACACGCTGAGCCTTGCCCCTGGCTGACAAAACAAAGATCATTTTCTCCTCCAGCCCCTGCAGATCTGCCAGTGACCACGTTTCCATGTGATGATGAAACATAGAAGTAAATAAGCCGTGGAGTTGTCTGGGAACGCTTCAGCCAGTGTGCTGGTCTTACACTGGTCCAGTTAAATTGCGACACTTGGGGTGGCCGCATATTGGCCACTTCAGAGAAACCACTGGTGCAAATTGGAAGCCTCTGTCCGAGTCTCACAGACCAGCCACAAGCTGGGACACCACGGCTCTGATTTAAGCCTTTGCCCTGCGTTGTGCTGTGACTCAAGGCTGACCCACGGCTCAAGATTATGGAGGCTTCAGGGTGACAGCTGTACCTTCTAGCAAGTTTTCTCATATGGGCCCCCTGCCTCTCACAGGCACAAATCAGGGGCAGTGGGGTGTAGAGAGGGGCTGAGGACCTGTGGGCTGTGCTGCCCCAGGAGCAGAGAGAGGGGAGAGAGGACCTGTGGGCTGTGCTGCCCCAGCATCCACGCTAGATGTGCAGCAGCCTTAAAGAAGAATTAGACAACTGACAAATGCATTCTGTTTTCTGAACAATTTCAAAGCATGAGAAAGGTAATGAAGCTTTTCTTAAAATTAGGACTATTTTAATCCTCCCTGCAGAGTAGCCCTAATGGTATATATCATATATTCCAAAATCTATATCAGCCAGGCTTCTCCAGGGAAGCAGAGCCAGTGGGGCCGCATGTATGGAGAGAGGGGAGAGATTTATCAGGGATCGGTTCACATGTTGATAAAAACCAAGACATCGGACCACCTGCCATCTGCAAGCTGGAGCCCCAGAAACGCTGGTGATGTAATTCAGTCAGAGTGTCCAAACAGGGAGGCTCAGAAATCTAAAAGTCCAGTGTGCAAAGCCAGGCGAAGGTGGATCTCCCAGCTCCACCGCGGAAGACCTAGTCTCCCTTCCTCTGCCTTTGGGTTCCATCCAGACCCTCCCAGACAGGACGGCGACCACGCATTTGACGCAGTCTGTCAGGTCGAGTGCTGGGTTCTGCCACAAGCAGCTGCAGACACTCAGCTCTCCAGGCATCCCTTACTTAGCCCTGTCAAACGGACACTCAAAGTTAACATCACACGTCTACCACTTGCCAGTTTGCCATCTATGCCTGTCTTTAAATTATACCCAATCCCTAAATAAAGACAAAAACAAGGTTGCAGTTCTAACAAAAATGATACAACTCTCCTGTGTACTGTTGAGAATGGTAATCCCTTCCCCAGAAGAGAAAGTGAAATCCTAAAATTATGTTTTCTTCTGATGCCTTCTAACTCAGTGGTTCTCAACCTTCCTAATGTCCCCATGTATTTTCATTGTTACAAAGGGGTCATGACCCGTAGGTTGAGAACCGCTGCAGATTCTATGATGTTTACAATAATTAATTACTGATAGTCAGTTATGTTACAAGTTAAGGGAATAAGAGAAGAAAAAAATATTTACTTAATATACGTGTATATAAACACAAATGTATTCGTAACATCAGGAAGAAATATTAATGACAATTACGGTTCCCATTTCTGTAACTCATCACATTGTAGCTGGTGTCTATAATAGTATCTTTTTTTACTGTTCTGTGTTCACTTTGCTTTCATTGAGAAAACTCTGCAGCTGGTAGTGACTCTATCTCTTAAGGTGACCCAAACTATTATTCCTGAACAGTCTGGGCCATTCCTAGTCCTGCTGAGAAGGGGCTGTGCTTTACCACTGACCTTAGTTACTGGACATTGGTAATATCAGGAGATGCCTTAGGGTTCTCTTGTGTCCCAGACATACTGCGTTTTACCAAATTTGCGGTAGCAGTCTTGTGTCCCTGGGGTTCAGGGTCAGCCATCCCAGCCACACAGTGACTGATTCTCAGCCTGAGGGGGGCATTCTTAACTCCCAGATCAGTGGAATTGTCTTGTCTCCTGGTAGAATCACTTGTTTCCCTAGAACTAAGATGTCCAAACCAATAGCACAGAAAAGTCACTGAACAGGAAGCCAGAATCTAACTAGTGTCACTTGGGATAATGGCAGTGCCACACCTGTTTGTATTCCTTGATTCCTGGGCCTGTGCATCTGGCCACCAGAGAAGCAGTCCATGGAAGTGTGGCCTCAGAACCTGCTCCTCCTGGGAGCCTTGCCTAGCCCTGCAAGGTATTGCCACCTCACTGGCTCTGTCACTGTGTCTTCAAATGCCATTTTATCTTTCTGTCAAGCCAGTGCCTCAGATATTGGGGAACATAGTGAGTTCCATGAGCATGGGTCCTCTGCCCCAAGTCTCAGCTGTGAGCTGAGTTCCTTGCTCAGCTGCAAAGCTGTGAAGACCACCATGCGTGGGGTAAGGTATCCGTAAGTCCTCAGACGGGAGCTTTGGCAGAAGCAGGTACTGACAGGAATGAAGAAGCAAGTGGCAACCTTATCTTCCCGTGAACTAGTTCTGCTTCCTGCAGGTGGGAGCCTGGGCTTCGATATCCCTACAGAAAAAGGCTTATTGAACATTCCATTACGAGCACTTGGCTGGTGCTTGTGTGCGGCAGCCTGGGGAGAGGGGCCTCAGTACACACCAAGGGCAGAACTGGCTCTCAGGCTAGAGCAAAGATGTATGGGCTTGAGGACGTGGCCAGGTTGCCTGGCAGGGGTTTGAGGGGTGCAGCAGAGTTCAGGGTGGATGGCCAGTGAGCCAAGAGCAGACCCCATGGGCGATGTAGACAACCAGTGGAAATCCAGCTCTCCTGGGCACTAGAGAAAAACAGCCAGTAGCCGACGATCATCTTGGGTTGCATTTCTAGATAGAGTGGGTGTTCACAACGAGGTGAAAAAGCAGGTGGCCAGGTAGTCAGGAAAGGACTGACTACCACAGAGAACAGCCTTGGCAGTAGAGCAGTGGCAAACGACTCACAGGCTAGGCCACCCCCAAGGGGAGCCCGCCCCACCCGCCAGGCTTGTGTAATCCACAGCTCCCTGCCCTCTCCCGCCCCCCGCCCCACCCTACTCTGGAGACACAGAGGTGCGCTTCCGTGGGGAAGGCTCCCAGCAGCGTTCAGATGGGAGCTTCTCCAACCCCATGTACTCATGTCAGCCCTTCAGTCCCCAGTGTTTTCAAAGGTCATGACCACTAATGTAATTATGCGGTAAGCCCCCACTGAACATCCTGGATAGCTTCTTGGAAACTGTAACTTTAAACACAAGGACAGCTGATGAAACCGATTTGACCATAAACTAACTATAGTCCAGAAAGTAGAAGGGAAGAGGAGAGAGGGGAGGGACGGTGAGAGGAGGGAGGGTATTTGGGGGGGGTCCTCACCTAATGTGCATAATGCAATGGTGCATTTCAAAACTATTAAGAAAAGAGTATAACTGTCTTACCACAACAAATAAGTAAGCGAGGTGATGGATGTGTTAATCAGTTCTGTGTAAGCATTTCACACTGCATATCAAATCAGTACACCTCATAAATGCATCAGTGTACACAGTTACGATTTAATAAAAATAAATAAATATATACAAGAGTTAAGTTCCTATGGCATATTTGTCTGGTTGCAAAGACATTGCCAGACTTCTAAATAAAGACCAAAACACCCCTAAATATTGGAATAGATGTGAACTATGCGTACATTTAAGAAAGATGAATGAAAACAAGGTAATGCTTGCACTTTAGGCCAAGGTCCGGGTGGCTGGAGCCT
This sequence comes from Perodicticus potto, assembly GCA_963574655.1. Lineage (NCBI taxonomy): Eukaryota > Metazoa > Chordata > Mammalia > Primates > Lorisidae > Perodicticus > Perodicticus potto. The sequence goes on from CAUYRH010014013.1 coordinate 44,590, forward strand.
ACCCCAGGGTATGTGTGGGGTTCCCTGGAGGGGCCATCCCCTCACAGGCCATGCTCACTACGCACACCACACCGGGACAATTCATTCACCCCTGTGAGCCTAATGTGTGCAGCCTGGGGCCTGAGGAACCAGAGCAGCTGGAGGAACCCGCACACATCTGGCTTCTCAAGAACATGCACACTCCTTGCAGACAGGAATCAATTTTTTGTCCTCCTCAGCATCGTGATGAAGTGGTGCTGAATGAAATGATCTTATCTGTGGACCTGCCGTATCTGTCTATAGACTGATGAAAAATCAAAATAACAATAATCAGACTCATCCCAACAGCCCCCACTGCTGAGTCCTCAGCCTGTCCGGACGCTGCTGTCACGTCCGTCTCGGTGGCAGCTCTGTGAATAGTGACCACTGTTCTCACCATTTTTCGAATAAGAAAGTCAAAACCTCTAGATAGGACTCTGCTGGAGGACACAGTTGAATCAGCACAGTGTCACAAAATTGTTGAAGTCGACACAAAAGATGAACAAAAATGGCATCTTCAGTCTGTCGAGTAATGAAGAAAGCGCATAAGCATAGGGGGGGATGTATCTCGTTTTCTTCCCACATTTAAGAAGTTTGTTACACTTTTATCCTAAAAGCTGCTGAAAACAAGAAAGAATGCCCAAAAAAGAAACTAAACCATGGTTATCTTGGGGACGAGTGATTACTCACATTCCAATTGTTGTGTATTTTTATTTTCTATACTAAAAAAGAAGATAATACACTTTAACTTAAAATCCAAGTAATTCTAATTATTTAGGGTTAGAAGCCCTAATAATTAGGGTTTTCTTTTTTCCTGTGAGCAAACCCTGGTAAGATGTGGTCATAGTAAGGATGTCTGTGACTCTTAAGTGGACTGGAGAAGCAGGGGTGCGGCTGTCTGTCCTTCCGCGAAGTGGACAGAAACTCTGGTTCCTCACACCCCCAGCGCCCAGTGTCCAGCTTCACAGCTCGGGGACTGATCCTGAAAACCTAAGGCTGGGGCCTGAGCACGTCATGCAGGTTATTTTGGGTGTTGGTGGGTTTTGCTGAGGTGAGTGTTTTCTGGCCAATAAAGACAAGTTATTTTGGGCCACCGTAATTGTGAGTTAACAGGTGGTTTGTGTGTGAAACGTTTAATTTACTGGCTGTGTAGTCTGTTGACTTTGGATGAGGCTAGAAACAATTCTATACAAGTTTCCCCAAATGATGGGCCTTGGTGCCAATCTTGTCACTGTTGCGGGCAGATGCACTTTCCCAAGCCCGGCTGGACTCTGGCAGGGCGTGCTCGAGGGAGAAACCCTGGTGTCCAGGGGTGGTGTTGTATGCTGAGGGCTCTACAGGTTTGAGTGACTTCTAGGTGCCGTAACCCCCTTATTCAGGAGAGATCCGTCCGTAGACACCCACGGGATGCCTGAAACCTGTGTATACTACTCCTTTTTTTGCTGTATAAATGTATCTATGATAAAATGTAATTTATAAATTAGGCACAGTAAGAGATTAACAGCAATACTGATGATCAGATAGGAGTGTAACAATCTACCGGCACCATTCCTCTTGCGTGTTGGGGCCATTATTAAGCGCAGTAAGGGTTACTGAGACCCTGCCACCGTCGGCCTGATAACCAGGACTGCTGTGAGGTTGCACCCAGGTGGGAGTGAGCAAACACAGGTCTGCTGGACCCAGGGGAGCTCCATCCCTGATTTCGTCAGAGTACACAGAAGGCAGCACAGTGTAGAACTGATGAATTGTTCATTTCTGGAATGGTTCAGTTAATGTTTTCAAACTGCGATTGATAACGGGCTCCCAGGAAGGTGAAACCTCAGCTGAGGGAACGTACGGACTCGGCCACGAGTGTCGCAGGGGAGCGCGTGCTGCGGTTACTAGTTACTTCTCTGTTCTGTGTTCGCTTTATGATATGTTAGTATTTTGTGATTTCCCAAATTATTTGGAACAAGACTTTAGGAGAGGATCTTTTCAATATTTAAAAAATATATATGTTTGATTTGCTATTCCTGACCCAGGTAACAGTTTGAATAAGTCATCTTTACAATCTTTGCTATGCATTCTGTCCCAAACTTCAGGAAATGTATTTAAATAATTAATTAGGCTGCAGGTGGAGTCACTGGTGTGGAATCTGAGACAGGTCCTCCTTGGAGGCTCAGACCAACTCCGCCTTCCGGGGAACTTCAGCAGCCTCTCTCGATAGCATCACACAGCCTTTTGGGTGCTGAGAGTTTGGAATCCCTTTGTCACCTCTTGCTCATTTTAGGGTGTCTTGGGACCCCGTTTTTCTTTCCCCTCTGTGATGCTCCACCTCTTCCCAGACCCCTGGGCCCCTGCTTTGCTCAGCCCCGCCCCCCAATGTTATTTCTTTTCCTCTTGTCTTTGGCATATTTTACAAATATTTGCAATGTGTTTTGTTTTTATGAGTAATTTACTCGTTCTGTCTTTCTGAAACAATTCTGTTATAGTTTCCACAAGTAATTACTTCAGCTCTTCTTTCATCTGGAGCAAAGTGTCACTTTTAACTTGAAGGCTTTTGGGGGTAACTTCCCATAAAATGAGACACGGGTGAAGAGCGTGGAGATGGGAAATGGGATCTGATAATTTTAAAAGGAGGAAAGTACCTCTGCTTTTTGAGAGCAGGGACAGAATGGGAGCATTAAAGCTGGCCCATGCCTTAGCTCCAGTGCCTGTTGTTGGAGGGTCACTGCCTTTGAAGTAGGGAGGGCATCGGTTTTAGTGACATGAGGGAAGAAGCCACGTGAGGCTGAAGAGCTTCAAGGTGGACGATGCTGGGTGACAGCTCAGCTCGGTGAGAAAGAGCCGCTGGCCAGGGGCCTGGTAAGACTGCAGGACAGCTGCCCTCTGTAGGGCAGACCATTGCACCCCCGCCACCTGGGACCATGAGAGACTTGCAATTCTTGTCCCCCACCCAGACCCGGGGTAGGGGCGTCCTGGGAGGTGGCTGGGCCGTCTATGTTTTCTCACACCCTCCAGGGGATGCTGACGCAGCCACGTGGGAGAACCACAGTTCTCAGAGTCTTTGGCCGGCTGGCCAGCCGGGCCCCGTGGCCAGGAGCGTTGATTAGCGTTGGCGTTATTGAGGGCCGCTCCTGTGCCCTGCTGCCCCCCCAACCAAGACTGTCTCCTTTATTCTTCACTGAGACCTTGGAGAGAGGAATCCAGTTTTGTGGGTGAGGAGTCGGAGGGGTGTGTTCACTCGGGCCCTGAGGGCTTGTGCTGAGCGGGAAGGAGTGGTGTGGGCGTCCTGAGCCAGGCTGCTGGAGGAGACCGCGGGAGGCAGGGACGGCTGGCCTGGTCCTCACAGGAAGACTTGCGCTTTCCGGAGGGCAGAGAAGGCTGTGTTCGGAAACCTCCATTTCACACAGCCGACCTTGTGGAATAGCAGCCCAGAGAGGTGTATGCAAGGACTTCTCACTCCCAGGTGTCTCTTTTCTGGACGCCTGAGAGGCTCTGTCTCCGGGTTCTCCGTCTGTCCCCTGCCCCCAAAGGGAGGAGACGTTCTGAGCCTGGGTGGGGCCTCCCCTCCCCCCACAGTTGAAACGGGGACGGCTGGAAGGGAAACAGATGTTGTAAGTTAAAAGCAGGGCGCATTGGGCGGCGCCTGTGGCTCAAAGGAGTGGGGCACCAGCCCCATATACCGGAGGTGGCGGGTTCAAGCCTGGCCCTAGCCAAAAACTGCAAAAAAGTAGAATAATAAAAGTAAGGTCCATTTGCTTATGTTTACAGCCAAATTATGCATTAAGTGCCCTGAAAACTCCTTTTTCTACCAAGCATCTTGATTGATGCTTAATTACATCAATTACATTGATGCTTGATGATCTTAATCACATCATTTTAAATGTAATTGTGTCACACAGAGAGTAAGGAGGAAATCATGAAGTGGAAGCATGAGGGGGCACAGGTAGGTCTCGGGCTCCAGGGAGATGGGGCTGGGCTCAGTGCCCAGGGGCTGCGCTGGGCGGTGCAGACAAGGCACCGGGCCTGCCCAAGCAGCAGAGGTGACCGGACCCCCAACAAGCAGCAACCCCCACATAGGGAGAAGCATGGAGGGAAGACCCTGAAAGTAACACGTCTCTAGACGAGTCATTCAGAAGAGAGCGAAGTTACAGTAGACTCCGCTCAGCTGGAACAGTTCAGTATCCCGGTGAGCCGGCCAGCCACCCGGGCAGGGCACCATGTGAGTCCAAGAGGCCATGGGAATGCTGACCAGCTGGAAGTGCTTTGCCGCTTTTCTAGGGGATTCCAGGTTGGAAAACACCAGCTTTCAGCAAGGAAGTAAAAGGACAGAACGCTTGTGATCTATGTTAAAACTAAAAGCAAGAAGTTTCCTTTTTATTGTTTCAATATTTCTTAAAAAGACCTGATAAAATCTTGTATTACCCAAGAACAGTGATGACACTGTTTGTCACCATCAGCCTCCCCTCTTGGGAACAAAGGAAGGCGGGGCAGAGGTGTGACGATGAGAAACGTCAAGGGGGCACTTTGGGACTCGAGGTGGCCTGGCGCGGGAGTGGACCCTGGGCCGACTGGCGTTACAGCGTGGCATTCCAGGTCATCTTCTCTGAGATGCAGAAAGAGATCTGTCACGTTGTCTGTGTCACGACAGAGGGGAGGCTCTGATGTCTGGGTTCTCGGATTTTGTCAAAGAGTGACTCTTTTCTATTATTGAACACTAAGCCCTTCTTGGTTCCATCGGGAACACACGTCACGTGGTGTGGCTGCCGAGACGAGACCTTCCTGGCTGGGCCAGAGGACCTGGGCCCCAGACACCCACAGTGTCAGCGGGGGGAGGCCACACACTTGCTAAGAGATGGCGTCTGCCTTGGGTCAGGCAAGAGCATGGCCTAACCCCTTTTCTTTCTTAGAATCCATGAAGAATCTATTGTATTTCTAATTTAGATCACAGTGACTTCCAAAGGGGATTCAAGGCAGTACTATCCAAATTATAAAAATCCAGAAAAAGGAATAAATTTTATTTTAAGTGATTGGAAATAAAAATGTATTAATTAATGCTATTTTAAAAACCCACATTTTCCTTATATGGTTGAAAATAGACACTAGGAGAGCTCAGAAATACATGTGATGAAAAGGGAGAAGAATTGGGGGGAGTAGGGGAGATCCACGCAAAAGTAGAAATAGAGTAGAAATGAAGATACAACTTGGTCCAGACCTTAAGAACCAAGGCAGAAGGGGTCAGAGGACATGGGGGTCAGAAAGCCTCATTGATTTAATAGGCCTGATCATTTTATAGCAAATTTTGATCCCGATTAATGACCAAATAGTGTATTAGAAGCTGAGTAACAGTCAGCCACCTCCTTCGTGCTCCAGAGCTGTGATGATGAAAGACGGGAGCATGTGAGGAGGCTGCAGAGGCGGCGACCTGTCCTCTCAGGCTGCCTGACTCGCCCGCAGGTGACTGCCCCACCAGACCAGGCCCAACGCATGGTCCAGTGGAGAGCGAGTCCTTTCGCAAGCCCCTGGAGGTCCGATTTTCTGAGGTGTTAAGTAATTCTTGTGTTTTAATACACTAATCAATCTAGAGACAGGGTTTGCATTTTGATGATGGGAACTAACAGATGAGCTTTGTTCTCTCCAGGGGCTGCCGTCCCACACCCTCTTTCTTCCCTCTCCCCTCAAAGGTGAAGCCACAGAAATGTTTGAGAAGGAACTGACGATAACGTTCTCAAGAAATAGTTTCAAACATAATGAAGTGCTCAGACAAATGGAACAAAGATTTGTTCATAGTAGAACGTAGGAGAAAATCCTTTGGCTTAGAAAAATTTAAATGCAGATGTTTGCAGTAAGATTGATGTAGAATTTTGTTGTTGTTGTTAAGGAACCTTAATTTCACCCTTGCCTAACAAGCGATTTTGTCTTTTTTATATTTTGAATGGACTTGCCCCTTTTATGAGCCTGGCAGAGTATGTTTCTGCAACACATACCCTCAGGGGTAGGTGAAATAATTTGTGGGCTGGGCTTTTTTTATAATTTACAAAATGGAAATAATGATGTCCATACTGCAGGGATATGTGGATTAAATAAAGAGGGAGGTAATTATTATCCATTTGAACAGTGTAGAATTCAAAACCCAGCTTACCATTATGTGGCTTTCAAATAATACACTGTCTGATAGTAAGAATCCAATAGTCTAATATTGCAGACGAGTCTTAAAGTCATGACATCAGCATAGGAGAGGATTCCTATTTACCTACTCGCTAAAAAAGGGCACATTAAAAAAAAATATCAGGGTGGCTGCACTGAGTCTAAGCACCATTACCCAAAGTCAGCGTTGTGGCTATGGAGGGAAACCAGCTACCCTATCAAGTGGAGCCTTAACCCCAGAAACAAACTTCTGTCTCTGTTCCCTGGGAACTCGGCCACACCCAGGGCTGCTGTGGTCAGGCTTTCTGTTCCGCGGTAAGGGAACGGTAATGGTCACGTGCCAAGGCAGTCTACTCCTACCACTGCTGGCATGGCTTAAAGACATGAAAAATAGCCAAGAATCACTAGACAATATTTTTAATTCACGGAGGAGAAACAACAAATTCGTCAGAAGAACTTACTCCAGAGGAAGTAGAGTTAACTTGGGAAATAGCACAAAACTTCAAAATAAATGTTCTTAGTCATTGCCTAAGAAAATTTCAGTAGATAATCACATACATAAAACAAGAGCAGACTATTATTAAAAAATAAACAAACCTCAAAACGTTCTCGGAAATTAAATACGTATCTTAAACATGCACACTAAGACATAAGTAAAGTTTAGGATACACACAGGTGAAGGAGGAAATCTCACTAGCATCTAGAGACAGGCTGTATGTAGTTGGAAACCAGTCATGCTGGTTCTACACATGGTTCTCATCTGTAAGTCAAGATGCCAGAAGGGAGGACAGCCGGGGATACAGTCTCGAAGAAGGGTCGTCATCTAAATCTCACTTGGATTTACCATCCTGATAGTCAAGGATGGACATTAAACGGAGCCGACCTTCAGACACAGTTTAGCTTCAGGATATCATTCAAATAATGGAAAGTAAATCTAGGGAAAGGAACGACATCTTAGATGTCACTTTCAAATTTAATAAAGTCCGTAAAGTTTGTGTACAGTTTACTATGTTAAACTATTTTAAGTTGCACACAAACTTTATGCCCACCCTGTACAGCTTTAAAAATAAGGTTTCTATAATAGAAACAACATAATGGAAAATAAATACATGCTCAAAAATCAGGGGAAACTTAGACTTATATTAAACAAGACTTTTCAATTCCAAGAAACAGAAACATGTCTTGATCCTGTTAGGCAAAATAGGTTTGAGGGTTTTTTTTTTTTCTATTTTCCTATATTTTATTTCATTTATTTTTTTATTTTAGGTTAATGTGAGGGTACAACCAACCAAATCACAAAATTTTAATTTGTTAAGTAGAGTCCCTCTTGTAGCTATGTCCTGTACCCAAAAGGTTTGTTAAGCTCACATACCTGGTATTTCCAAAAGACAAATCTTTACAGTCGGGCCCCAGAGCCGACGCACGGTCTTGCTGCCGAGGTCCTCTCAGCCAGTGGACGTGCACTCCCAGTCTGTTTATTCCAGCTCAGTAAGACCATCTTCTACAGTAGGTCTGGTGGAGGGTTTGGTCGGCCAGCTTTGAAGACCCATGCCCATCTTTGGCTCTGTTGTTGTATCTGTGGGTTCACAATGACCAGATTTAGTTTCACCTTACGCCTGTCCCTGTGGCCAGGCATAGTTAGGGGCAGGTAGATCCCTCAGATAATGAGAAGGAGGCATTCCCTGCAGAGTTCATTTAACACAAACCGGGAGAGATGGTGCTGGCCAGATGAAAGCAGCGTCCATTCCCTGTATGTTTCTGAAAGAAGGCAGTTGGAACCACAGTTCCATATTACAATGGGATAAGTCGGATTTTTCTCTGCCCAGAGATACTACGAGGCACATTAGGATTCTAGGACTAGAGTTATGATTCATACTGTGAAGAAATAGGGGTTGATTGATACCAAGAATATATTACTTGATTCTTAAGAGAATGAAGGCCTATTTTTAAATCCATAAATGCTTTTCAATCTTCATTATCTTCCTTCTTGGAAAGATACTTAGCCATGTGTGTCTAGCAGTGGAATCAGCTGGATGTCCTGGTCCTCTCATCATGCAGGATCTTTGAGGGGCCCAGGACTATGGGGCTTTCTGGGCTTTCTGGCAAACACATGTATCAAGTATTAAATAAGGTTTATCAAACTAAAGATAAGCTGCGATTGTGAAGAGGAGTGAATATTGGGGAAACCGTGCCTCTGGTTGGGGCTCCTAGTTGTGCCGGATCCATAATGCTGGTGGCAGAGAGTGCCTTAACCAGAGACACTGAACCCCCGTCAGAGTGTCTGACCCCACCCTGAACATGGGCAGTAGTGCCCACACATAGCCGTAGTCACCTCCCCAACATGAGGCAGGAGGAGTCTAGCCACTCGTGGGATCTGGCACTGCCCCTGCAACCTTGTGTTTTTGTGCTTTTGCACCCTGTGCCCCAGCCGTCCTTCTCTGTCTGCCCACAGCATGCGAGTTTCAACACTCAGCTCCATGGCAGCCTGACTTTCTCTTAGGATGAGTGACCCTTCGTCTGTGTGTCTGTGGGTCTGTGGGTTCGCCATGCGCTCCACAACCCCACCTGTTAAATTGCTTGAAATACGCTGTGTCCCTCAGTGGATTACACTGGAGCTTGCTTCCCCTCTGGGCTTCACAGGGCTTCCAAGGGAATCCATTTCCAGGTGCTCCAGTCTCCGCCAGAGGACTGGCCGCGGTGGCCGGCCTCATTCTGCAGGGACTGGCCGCTGTGGCCAGCCTCATTCTAAGTCTCCATCCCCAGTGCTGGCTTCACAGATGCCCTTCTCCTCCCTCACAAAGACAGACATACCCTTACCCGTCAGGACTCTCCATGGGGTGCAGTCTTCTGAGGTAGACAAACATTATTCCCAATACCAAATAAAAGAACAAATGGAAATACTTGGTATATTGGTACAAGGTTGAGCAGTAAAGGACTCTTAACAATTTGGTGGGAAACCTTTTGAATATCAGGTGGTTTTGCAATTTTTCTTTCCAACCAAATGACAAAGGACCTAATTGAGTTGTCAGATTACAGATTATGAAGTGTAATTTTTCTGACAGATCAATTAAGTGATTTTTGAAAGGTATCAGAGGAAAAGTTTTTTTTTTAAAACAAATGAATAATGTAACTGTAACACAATTCTCTTAATTGGCCTCTTTTTACTTATGTGAACAAGGTTTTCCAGTGCTTAGATCTATAAGAATAGAAAATATGAATTGAATTTGTGCCAAACATTACCTCATTCTAGCAATAAGTAATCCAGTCATTTTTAAGGAATTAATTGAAAAAGCCTCATTTATTTCATTATGAAATACATTTCCAATGTCATTTTAACTTTTTGTTTAACAAATGTCAGAGTTTCTGGAATATTTATGCAGGGTTTTTTTTTTTTGCTGTTTCCTATTACTGTATTCTCTATGTATAATGTGCACTTTCTTCCCCAAAATTCGAGAGAAAAATGAGGATTCACATTTTTTCAGGGGTAGTACTAATTCCATATCTATATACGTATTTTAGTTCTTTTATTTATGTTTATACATTAAAAGTGCAACTCTAGAAAGCAATAACGATATTTGTATGCAAAATATTACCTGGAGTATGGTAATCTATTCTATTGAACTTATGATGAACTTCAAACTTGCAATGAAAGCATTTTGGCCAATAGAGAGCAATGTATTTCTGTTCATACACTTTAGACAGAAGCTAGTAATCTAGCCAATATTTGTATAGAAATTACTGGAAATTTTGGAAAATGTCAAAATGGTCTTCATACACTGCAAACTTTAAGCTAACACTTATTAAATATGCTAAAGAGGTTGGCAACAGAGCTGCCGAGAGACACGTAGGCCCTCCTCCCACAGAGACAGTCATCAGACCGTGGAGTCAACAGGAAGAAGCACTTCTTCAGATGCGGAGACAGAAAAGCCCTTTGCAGGGAAAACCTGCACAGTGGCTGATGGTGGGCAGGAGATGGAGCCTGGGTACTGAAGAATATCCAACTGGGATCTCCGTTTCACCAAGATTATGTAAGAAGAAGGTAAAGGATTGTACAAGAAAAAAACATGAATGATTTCTCAGGGACAACTAAAATGGTGCTTTAACTTTATGAAGAGAGAAAGTTGAAGCATGAGGACACAAGCAAAACTTGTCCCCAAATTTCCAGCAACCTATAAGAACAAATTTTGGAATTTCATCCTTATGCTATCAGTCTTCAAGAGACTTACAACTTGGAGCTGTCCCAAACCGCCAGTATGGATGAAGTCCCGCTCATATTTGGTGCCATGAAGCAGAACTATGGACCTCACAGGAGCAAAAACCATGGCTGTTAAAACTAGTGGACGTAGAGGGAGGGGCAAGATGGCCGACTGGAAGCAGCTTCCGACAGAGGTTCCTGTCCAAAAGGAAAGATAACCTCCAGCAACTGCCCAATTGAGCTGAAGATAGGGGGCCCAGCCGAGAGAGAGAGAGAGAGAGAGAGAGAAGTGATAACTGCAGGTCACCCCTGAGGCAAGCAGCGACTTCCAGAAACCAAGCTTCAGGCAGAAAAACTGAACTAAAGTTTTCCGCCATTCTGAACTTCCAGGACTCCCTTCTCCCCTTACCTGACGTACCAGAAGCCTGACCTCTGCTGAAACTGAGGGAGGAGGACTTGGGCAATGCCCACTCTCCCTATCTGCTGGACCAGGAGGTCCACCAGCTAAGAGACTCCAGGACCCCACCGAGCCCCCGCCAGCTCTCAGGCCAGGGACGCTGCCGGGATCCCTGCAAATCCAATCTGTGCCCCACCAGGCCTCGGCCACCAGCAGCGGCCAGGAACTCCACCAGGCCTTAGCCTGTGCCAGCAACAGCCAAGAACTCCCTCAGGACTCCCACGCACCCGGATTTGCACTCCACCGGGCCTTAGCCTGCAGCCAGCTGCGTCCAGGAAGTCTGCTGGGACTCCTACATGGTGCCGATCTGTGCCCCGCCTGGCCTCTGCCCCCCACTGGTCAAGACCCCTGCTTGGCTCCAATCTGTGCCCCAGGCCCACCACCCACAGCGGCCAGGAACTCCACTCTGCCAGGACCCCCACGTGGCCCCGATTGGTACCCTGCCAGGGCTTGACCCACCGCCAGCAGAGGCCAGGAAGTCCATCAGGACTCCCATGCTCGGTGCCAATCTGTGCCCTGCCTGGCCTCGGCCTGCCACCCACTGGGACCCCCTCCCGGCTCCAATCCATGCCTCAGGCCCGCCGCCCACAGCGGCAAGGAACTACACTCCACAGGGACCCCCACGCGCGGCCCGTGATTGACATCCCGCTGGGCCTTAGCCCACTGCCAGTAGCGGCTAGGAAGTCTGGTGGGGCTCCCTCCGGTGCTGATCTGTGCCCCGCCTGGCCTTGGCCCACCGGCTCTGATCCGTGCCCCAGGCCCACTGCCAGCAGCGGCCAGGAACTCCGCCGGGACTCGCCCACAGCCCGCTTGGCACCCGCTAGCAGCAGCCAGAAAGTCCGCCAGGACTCCCAGACGGTGCTGAACTGTGCCCTGCCTGGCTTGGCCTGCTTTCTGCTGGTACCCCGCCTGGCTCTGATCCGCGCCCTAGGCCAGCCTCCCTCCCTCCGGAGCTTTCCTCCCAGCCAGAGACTGCTCGTGGCACAGACTCCTTTTGCAAAGGCCACTTGGTGCCCCATCCCACACCCTGCTACTTGGTCTGGGCGTGCCACACTCCAGAACTGCTCCCCCAGCCAGAACTCCCTGGGTGGGGCAGTCCCAGAGGAGCTGGGTGACTTCCTACACAGGGTGACTTCCTACAAAGATACACCAACAACAGAGTGTGATCCTGCCAGGGTCTGATCTGGGAGAGACACCTCCCCAACTCTGAGGACGGCATAGGCAACAGTGAAAAATAATCATGAGGTGGAATCAACAGAAAAACTCTGGCAATATGAATAGTCAGAGTAGATCAACTCCCCCAAGGAACGACAAGGTCAATACAGCACAAGATCCCTTGCATCAGCAAATGACTGAGATGTCAGAAATCGAATTCAGAGTCTGGACAGCAAATAAGATCAGCGGAATGGAGTAAAAGATGGAATTAGAATTTCAGGCAGTAATCCATAAGATGACCCAAAAGATGTCTCAAGACTTCAACAAATTTAAAGACAAAATGACCAAAGATTTTGACACATTGAGACAAGAAGTTGCAGCCCTCAAAGATCTGAGAAATATAGTAGAATCCCTCAGTAACAGAATGGAACAAGCAGAAGAAAGGATTTCTGACATGGAAGACAAAGCTTTTGAACGCTCCCAAACTTGCACAGAGGAAGAGAAATGGAAGGCAAAAACAGATCATTCTCTCAGACAGCTCTGGAATAACTCAAAGAAAACCAATATTCGCGTTATAGGGATACCTGAAAATGATGAAGTGGCGCCAGAAGGCCACAGAGTCTTTTCTATATGAGATTATGAAAGAGAACTTTCCAGACATGCCAAGAGATTCTGA
>CAUYRH010014014.1:0-25580 GCA_963574655.1 Perodicticus potto
TAGTAAATGAGAAAATATCATGAATGTTATATCAATCAGGTTGATAAAAATATCTCCGATTGTATGTGAAGCCTGCACACTGTACTCCATGACTGAATTATTGTACACAGTTATGACTCAATAAAAAATAATTTAAAAAAAGAAAGTAAAAAAATAAAACAAAACTTGAAAAAAATAGGTAGGAGACACCAAATAAAGGACTCTTCTTCCTCTAATTCCCCCCCCCCCTCCATTAAATAAATGACTGGTTTTCTGGCTTTGGTTTAAATGAAAAAAAAAAAAAAAACTTTTAAAAGCAGGCAAATGCTATAAAAATCTCAAGATCTAGAAACTATCTTAATGCTCAGATTATGACTGGCACACCCCATCGATCGACTATACTTCTCAATCACACCTCTGTCTGACTCACACTTTCCTCTAGCACAGCTCAGTGAAAGTTATTATTGATAGTATGTCAAACTCCCTTTCAGCTTCACAAAATGTTATTGATGCTGGTAAATTTTTAGAAATACTGTTCAAATTTAGGGAAGCCTTTAAATTGTGAGATTATAGGCAGTTCAAATTACCCTGTGCAGGGACTACTAATGGTCAATATTCCTTAGATAGATGATAAATGTGTCACTCATGTCCTTAAGGTACTGGCATATTATTAATTTTATGCTATTTTTGTTGAAGGAAGTATTATATGTCAAGAATTTAGATCTTTTCCCAATGTGTTCGTATGATTCACGCCTTATGTATAATCAGATTATCAAACAATCCAAGAACCTATTCATTATCTTTACTTGCAGCATATTTCTTTTTCTTCATAAACTTAGAAGGGAATAAACTCACATGATAACAAAGCCTGAATTGTGACTGACACACCCCATCATATCTATGGGCCACTAAAATAATACTTTGAATAATTCTAATTATTTATTTCCACAGTTTGCTCATCCTCTACATATTTCAGTAATCAATGATACAAGTAGTGCATACTTAAGTTATTTTAACTGTTAAAATATAGCCAAAGAAAGCATCATCTTAAGGCCACAGGCCCTGCTGAATAACAGAATTATCATGATATATTTTTAGTGCCATCTAGTGTTTAAGAAAGTATATATGATTTTCTCAACCATAGACTTCAAAAACTAAATAAGCAGACAAATTAATTTTAATTTTTGTCAACATATTCTTTGGTTCTAGATCCCTGTGATTTCATTAAAGATTTTATAATAAAATTTGATGATAATCCAGGTATGACGGCTCATAACTGTTATCCTAGCACTCTGGGAGCTGAGGTAAGGGGATTGCTTGAGCTCAGGAGTTCAAGGCAAGACAAAACCCCAACTCTACTAAAAATAGAAAAACTAGCGAGGCATCATTGTAGGTGCCTGTACTCATAGCTACTTGGAAGGTTGAGGCAAGAGGATGGTTTGAGCCCTAGAGTTTGAGGTTGCTGTGAGCTATGCCCCCATGGCACTCTACCCACGGCAACAGAGTTAGACTCTGTTTCAAAACAAAATAAAAAATTTTTTGTATTCCATTATAAGAATAAACCAGTTTAAAAAAAATTTCATGATAAAAATAACTGATTGTAAGGCCATATGCGCTTCTAGAAATTAGTTAAATTCTAATGCAGTAAGACAAACTAAACAATTCTGTCACCACTCTGACAAAAGACATCAGTCAAGACCTCTAGCTACCCATAAGACAAGAGACTAGTTCTCTTCAGAATGTCCAATCAGATAGACTTTCTCCATAGAATCTTAAGGTCTAGAAAAATGTTTGAGTCAAGTCAAGTTGAATTTAAGCTACATGTGATATCTTTTAAAATAATAATTTTCTTTATCGCTAAACTTATAGCTCTATTAAAAACAAAAGTCTTTATTTAACAAATTGATCAATTCATTATCACCTTTACCAAAAACAGATGTTTAAATTCTTTAATTTTATCAAAATAATATAGCTTGTTTGGTTGTACTATCTTTATCCTATAATAAAATGTAAAATTTTAATATATAAATCTTTATTTAAAATTATCCTATAATAAACAATACCATATTAATAAAATAAAAGTTTAAACTATTTGATTGTCATACTTTTATGAAACATAAAACTAAAAATGAAAAATTTCTGCAAAGTCAACATGAGAGTAATCAAATTCTTTTATATTTCTTTTACTACTAATTCATTGACAATATAAAGCAACCCATCTGAGATACTATTAAACTCATATTGCCGTTATGTTGAGAAGACTTAGACTGAGACACAAGGTCAAAAAAATGACAAATTTTAAAAAGTAGAGGTATACTACAAATATTACAAGATCCAAGAATATCATAATGTTTTTATATGTTTTTAACCTAGGCTAATTTTTTAAAACTCAGGGTAGCAAGCTATGCTCCCTTCAGCCCACACAAGAATTTATAAAGATGCAGAAATCTCAATAAATGTGGCATAGAGATGACTCTTACTGCACAAAGGTCTCATTTATGTGTCAGCTTGGCTGGGGTAAGAAATGCTTAGATTTCTGGTAATACATTATTTTCAGATGTGTCTGTGAGGGTGTTTCCAGAAGAAATTAACGTTACATCGGTAAACTGAATAAAAAAGATTTTGACCTAACAAATGTGGGCAGGCATCACTCAATTCATTGAGAGGCCAAATAGTACAAAAAGGTGGAGGAAAGACAAATTTCTTCTTTTTTGCAACTAGTGCATCTCTCATCTCCTATTCTGGTATATCTGTGCTCCTGGTTTTTGGGTCCATGGGCTTGAACTGGAATTATACCATCAGTTCTCTGGGCTTCCAGCTTGCAGACAGCAGATCCTGGGACTTCTCAGCCTCTGTAGCTGTGTAATTCAATTTCTCACAATAATCTGTTTCTATATATCTATACATATATTCTTGGCTTCATTTTTCTGGAGAACCCTGACTACTTATTAATGGTGCTTCTAAGTACAGGTGAATGCTCAGTGGTCAGTCCTGAGGAGAGTCAGCCACACAGTCACATCTCACAGAAACAAATTTCGGTAGGGACAACTTACCCCCAGATCCATCAGTCTAGTCCAAGCTTGCACAGGCCAGGAGCCACCATGCCAGGTTCTATCGATCTATCTACAGGATGGCCATAAAGTGCATGTTCAATTTTAAATTGCACACTATTTTAAATTGCAGGCAAACTTTATGGCCACCCTGTCTCTCTGTGTTTATAAAAATATAAAAATATACAAAAAATGGCTCGGCGCCTGTGGTTTAACGGGCTAAGGCGCCAGCCACGTACACCTGAGCTGGCGGGTTCGAATCCAGCCCGGGCCCGCCAAACAACAATAACGGCTGCAACCAAAAAATGGCCGGGCGTTGTGGCGGGTGCCTGTGGTCCCATCTACTTGGGAGGAGGAGGCAGGAGACTCGCTTGAGGCCAGGAATTGGAGGTTGCTGTGAGCTGTGATGCTACGGCACTATATCCAGGGTGACAACTTGAGGCTCTGTATCAAAAAAAAAAAAAAAAATATATATATATATATATAATACATATGTACAAAAAATACTATATACTATTTTTATATATTAAAAAATATATAAAGCTATAACACAAATATGTATTTTTATATATAATCTACATACATATGCAAATATATACACACAAAAATACTATTTTTATATATTAAAAAATATATAAATATATAACACAAATATGTATTTTTATATATAATCTACATACATACGCAAAATATATATACACACAAATATATACCTTCATAGGCCAATGGGAAGTCATGGAAATATTGAATACATTTTTTCCAGAAGGTTTCAATCAATAGCTTGGCTGTGCTGAATTCCAGTCAACCCCAGGAGGGGGAAACAAGGTGTATAATGCAAGTGAATAGAACCTGGTTGGAAAGTTCCTGATTAAAACTGCTAGCAACAGTAGCAGTACTGGTATGTGGGTGTATGTGAGCATCTGTGTATGTTAGGTGACAAGCAAGAGATAAGCCTCTCTGACACACAGTTCGATACAGTATGTTTTGCTATGATTTCATCTCTCATCCATAAGCGTATATCTTATCTCTCCTGTGGCATGCCCTCACCACTTTGCTATACATTTTAGGTATCAAATAAAAACACTGAGTGATTTCTCCCTTTAGAAAGAATTATGGCAAATGAAAAAGAAAATTCTGTATCTAGAGATAAAGTCGTTTTTTGTTTTGTTTTTTTTTAAGAGACAGTCTCACTTTGTCGCCCTTGGCAGGGTGCCATGGCCTTACAGCTCACAGCAACCTCCAACTCCCAAGCTTAGGTGATTCTCTTGCCTCAGCCCCCCAAGTAGCTGGGACCACAGGTGCCCACCACAACACCTGGATAATTTTTGTTGCAGTTTGCCGGGACTTGGTTTGAACCTGCCACCCTTGGTATATGGGGCCAGCTCCCTACTCACTGAGCCACAGGCGCTGCCCAGAGAGAAAGTCCTTTTTAACTTATTAGTTTCTAATTAGTCCAGTTGCCATTAAATGCCACCCACTGATAAGAGTTATAATGTTGAAGAAACTCCCAGAAATATTTCTTAAATTGTTCTGGTTACAATCATGGATGTTTGAATCTGGGTGACAGTTCCTACATATAATCAATTAGAATACTAGTTATCAAGCTTGATAGAGATACAATAAACAAAAGAGTTACAAATTTGACTTGTCATCGTGTTTTGCTCATAATTTTTTTTTTAATATCACATTATAAATTGTTTCAAATCTGGTATAGCACTATTACATAACAAAAAAGTTTTTTAAATGGAACATTTTTAAATTGTATATTATTTCTTTATCTTCCAAAAATGAATTTAGAGGACAGTCATTTATTTATAAAAATTATTTTTGCTCAACTCAGAACTTTTTTCCATATAGCATCGTAATTAAGTAGTCTCAGACAGATGAAAACAAGTTAAAGAATCATTAAAGAAATCTCAATATTTAGTTGAGACTAAATATTTGCAATATTTCACAATTTTCTCTGTACAGAAATTCTATCTAACAAATACCTGCTTTATTCTTGAGTGGTTTGGGGTTTTTCTTTGAGGGAGGTGTTTTGTTTCTGTTTTTTGGTTTTTGGTTTTTTGTTTGTTTGTTTTTGAGACTTGGTCACCCTGGGCAGAATGCTGTGGCATCATAGCTCACAGCAACCTCAAACTCTTGGGCTCAAGCAACCCTCTTGCCTCAGCCTCCAGAGTATTTGGGACTACAGGTGCCCACCACAACTCCAGGCTAGTTTTTCTATTTTTAGTAGAGACGAGGTCTTACTATTGCTCAGGCTAGTCTTGAACTCATGAGCTCAAGCAAGGCACCCACCGCAGCCTACCAGACTTCTAGGATTACAGGAATAAGCCACCATGCCAGGGCAATTCTTGAGTGTTTTTATTAGACACTCCAGCCCATTTTCTAAGGGTCTGTATTAAAAGAAAATCAATATTAATACATCAATCCATTTCCTATACATCAAAAACAAGCTATAAGATGCCTTATGAAGGCTTTCCTCTAGAAGATAGAGAATTGTTTCTTTTTCCTAAGTCTTTCCTCCAAACTCTCTAAATAAAAATAGTTTATTTACTTAAATATTTGTCTGTTCATTTGTTTGATATTGAAATCTTGTCTTGATTCCAAAAAGCTGGAAGCAATAAGGTATCAACCAACATGATGAATAGAACAGTATTCCAGTTACCACTACTAATACTGAGCATGAACAGTCTTAATGGCCCACTTCAAAGGCATACACTAGACATGAGTGGATGGAAAAGACAACCCAACTATATGCCAGAAACCCATCTAACTTGCAAGGACTCACACAGAATCAAGATAAAGGGATGGAAAAAATATTCAATGCAAATGGTAACCAAAAGTGAGCAGGTGTGGCTATTCTCATGTCAGATAAAATAGACTTTAAATCAACAATTGTTAAAAAAAAAAAAAAAAGACAAATATGTCATTATATATAATGGTAAAGGGATAAATTCAAAAAAGAAGAGATAACAATTATAAATATACATGCATTTAACACAGGAGCTTGCAGATTTAAGAAACAAATTCTATTAGATTTAAGGGAAAAAATAAGCAATAGCATCATAATTACCTGGTATTTCAATACCCCATTGAAGGAACTAGACAGATTATTGAAGCAGAAAAACAATCAAGAAATGCAGGATTGATCATACCTTATGTCACAAAACAAATCTCAGAAAAGTTCAAAAAATTGAAATCACACCATGTATTCTTCTCAGACCACATGGAATAAAACTAGAAATGTACTCTAAGAGAAATTCTCAGCTCTGCACAAACTTAAACCACCTTCTACTGAACAACCTTTAGGTTAATGATGACATTAAGACAGAAATCAAAAGATTCCTCAAACTAAACAAGAAAGGGGAAAAGCTTTCAATGTCTATGGGACACAGTAAAACAAGTACTAAGGGGAAAGTTCATTGCCTTACACACCTACATCAAAAAGACAGAAAGATCATGAATTAACAACTTAATGTCACGTCTACAGGAACTAGAAAGAGAAGAGAAAACCATACCCAATGTCAACACAAGACAGGAAATAAGAAAGCTTAGAAAGGAACTAAACAGAATGGAAACCATAAAATAATACAAAGACTCAACAAAGCATAAAGTGGGTTCTTTGAAAAGAAAAATAAAATCAATAGACCAGACTGACCAGAAATGGAAGAGAAAGGACAAAAATAAAATCAGAGGTGAAAAAGGTGACATTACAACTGATTCCAGAAAATACAAAATATCATCCATGAATGCTACACAAACCTCCATACACCTAGAGAAAATGGATAAATTACTGCAAACACACAACCTCTCAAACCTGAATCAGGAAGAAATAGAAATCCTGAACAGACCCATAATGAGTAATGAGATTGAACCAGAAATAAGAATCCTCCCCACCCCCAAAAAGCCCTGGACCATACCATTTCACAGACAAATTCTACAAGAGCAACTAAGAACTGGTACTTGTCCTACAAAAATTATTCTATAACATCGAGAAGGGAATCCTCCCTAACTCATTCTATGAATCATTTTACAAATTTAAAAGATGACTTTTTTCACAATAAAGCACAAAGGAATGCACAGATTTAAATCCTGTCTCAACCACTCAGTAACTGTATGATCTTGGGAAAGAAATTTACTTTTACTTCTTATAAATGTACAACACACTCCCTTCATAAGGAGCAAGTCTAGAAATTAATATGTCCCCAGTTTTTAAGGTAATCATAAGAAAACACCAGTGAAAAGTTATGGCTTAACAAATGAGTCACATACACATATATAAGGGGTGACAAAAAAATAAGTACACATTTTAAGAAAGGAAAAACTGCATTAAAATTGTAATACTCAATATACACTGATAACATTTGTGTTCTTGTATATTGTATCTTGCATCTCTTGTAATTGGAGAAATCAAACCTCACTTGAGTATTACAGTTTTTTTCCCCCTTCTTAAATGTGAATACATTTCTGCATACATTTAATGTTGCATTAAGATTTCCCAGAAATAATATAAAAGGACAGCAGCAATTTATAATCATTCATTTTGCAACTATAGAAAGTACTATTTAATATAAGACAAACAAAATAAATTGTTTTGGGGCAGAAGACATTGCTCAAAGAAAGTGACACATTTTTAAAGTTAACATATAGGAAGTTAAACATACTAATTGGAGTCATTCCTCAAAGCCATCTTCCATGGCTTCCAAACCACATGTCATTACTGAAAATGCTTTTCTTCTATATTTGCATTCTTAAAGAGCTCCGGGAATAGAAGGTAAGTAGGGAACTGGATTTATTGGGAAGTGGATTAAAGGAAGCAGGAAAGAAACAGAGGTCTCAGGCAACTGGGACTTGTTAATGCTCAAGGATCTTCTGAGACAGAGAAGCTCAAGGTGTTGGCAGGACTGCCTTGCTTTCTGGAGACTCTGGAGATGCGTTTGCTTCACATGTAATGGAGCTGTTGGCAGCATTCAATCGCATGCAGTTATATAACTAGGGCACCTGTTTTCTTGCTATCTGTTGACTAGGAGCTGCTCTCAATTTTCAGAGACTACCCATATTCCTTGGCTCACAGCAACATTGCACCAAGCCTTTCTCACGCTTCAAATCTCCTTGACTCTCCACCTGCCATCTCTCTGGAACTGTGTCTCTGCCTCCCTTATCTGCTTTTAAGGGCTCATGATTACAGTGGGCCCACCCCAATAATCAAAAAAAAATCTTTCTATTTTAGGGTCAGTTGATTAGTAACTATAATCTCCTCTATAAGAGCCCCTTCTGGGCAGCATCTAGATTAGTGTCTGCTTGAATAACAAGGGAATGGAAATCTTGGGTGGATATCTTTTGAAATCTGCCTAATACAGTGTCAATGATACAAGTGTTGTCTATATATTACAGAATTTAATTTTCCTAAAAATAATAGAAACAGGTGATAAGTACTGTTATCACTAATAATAGCAGGAACAAACATCCCCATATTCTTTGTTTCCAAGAAACTTTAAAAACTTTAAAAAATAAAATCCTGTTACAAAGCCTAAAGACCCCAATGGTGGGGTCATCAAATGTATATTTCTTTGAAATTTACCCTCTGGAAATACGTCACCAGTGATACATGTGGTCAGAACACAGGGGTCATCAGTAGAGGGTGGGGTGTGGGTTTACAGAACCCAAGGATTTTATTTTTAAAATATTTGTAACAGGATTTTATTTTTTATGATTCTTTTAACAAATTATCCTTCTTTGAAGGATATGTTTATTGCATTAGCAAGGGACAAGTATAATAACTGAGATTATTTTGGATCCTTTTAAATAAAATCTTGACTTGCCTTTTCTCCATGCTCATTTGCATAGTGTGGCAAAAAATCCTAATGTTGAATCAATGATCATGGCATTTCCATGGCAACACACCAAGGTGCCTCCTGCATAAGGCCGTCTTCACTTAACTGCAGCATAAACAATTCACCTTATAATGGCCTATTAAGAGGCTACACACCAGGACATACAAGCAAAAAATAAAGGGCAGGTTCTGATAATGTACATTGAAATACATTTTGGCAATCCTTAATAAGGCGAGATAAAAGTTGCTGAGGAAATGGTAAGGAATTCTTCCAACTGGATTTTGCAAAAACTGGACAGGTTCTTAGCTAGCTGACTCTGTGCAAATGCTTCCACAAGATTTCAGGATGTTTTTTCTCAGTAGAAAGTGCAGATTTTGAAATATTTTTCTCTCCTTCTCCCTATCCTCACACACAAAAAATTCTTTTCTCACCAGATAAAACACAAAAGTGAGAAAGTTTATGACATATTTGTGTTATGTACATATTAAGCCAAGAGTAACAGAATAAAAAGAATATATAATTTGAACTTTTATAGCAGAAACAAAGCCCAGAAAGGAAACAGCTTTTGAGAAAAACATTCTTCACATTGTTTCTTTAATCCCACCTCATAGCACTGTCCTGAGAGGTGACCTACCAATTGGGAACGTGGATCACCTTCTCCCATGAATTGAGACTCTCCAGGTAGATGCCTTACTGAAATATGTATCCTTGTCTAGGCTGTCAACTAATGCAGAGATTTCTGTCTACCATATCCGTTTTTTAAAATTCAAACACTCCAGGGAGAAGAAATGTGTTAAGTCACATTAAAATTAATGAGTTTTATCAGGTACACTATCTTACTATCTAGCTGTTCAGAGCCCACCACTATCCTTAGAAAAGGAATACAACCACATCCCCTTGGGGACACACTTTCCATATACCCTCCAGGCTGCCTTTGGATAAGTTCTCCCTTCAAGGGTGGCATTGCTGTGCGCTTAACACTTGGGCCTTAATCAAACCCCTCCCTCCACCGATGATCCTGTGTTCTCACCACATGTCTCACTGGTGACATATTTCCAGAGGGTGAATTTCAAGGATATACATTTGATGACCCCATCATTGAAAGTTTTAATAAAAAAGACTCTCTTCTCTGACAATGACAACATTTTACAGAAAACTCATTAGTAAAATTATTATTCAACAAGGGTGGCAGTTGGTCTGATAGAGCCTTACAGAAAGGGCGGAATATTAAACAAAGGTAATACAGTCTTTCATTATCATCAGAGGTTTTTGATATGACCTAGTAAAGCGTTGTATGGTGATTGATCTACAAAGCAATCAGTGGCCATTTAAAAAGCTATTAGCATTCATGAGTAGTTGTGTTTCTTTTTGAAAATGGAGTTATATTTTATGTTGGAACTTTAATCACAGTTATGACTTGGCCTATAAAAGAAAAAAGATAAGCAATGACTCATCTCCCTCGGTGGGCAAAGAGCAGTTAAAGAGGCCCTGAAGAAATTTGGAAGATGCTACAGACAGACACAACCTTGGCAAAGCGGGAAGATAACAGGCTTTAGGGTTAGGCAGAATTTTCTCCAATCTCAATACAGGCAATTTATAAACTGGTCACCTTGGGCAAGTGGTTTAACTTCAAGAGGAAAGTATGGATAATTAGAAGGAGAGACAAGGTTTGATAATTAAGTTTGCAAACTCATCCTAGAAAAGGTGCTGCATCCCTCATTGCTGAATGTCACTATGGGCACCTTCCAAGTCCTCCCCTTGGGAAGCTGTGCACAGATACCAGCGACTAGTCCACCCTTCAAAGCAATTTTGGAACTCATTTTCTGGAATAACCATCAGAGCTATTATATGGCACCAAAAAATACGCAACAATAATGAATGCCACTCAGCAAGACACCACCACATGATGACACAAACACAGCTATGAAATAACAAGGTTATGAGACCTTACTGAGTCATTTGTACAGTGCTGGCAATGCGAGCACACAGTGACAAGTTCATGAACTTAGTTGTCAGACTTCGAGATGTCAGCTCTGACAGCCATTCCAGAAAGAGTTCCCAAATTGCTTTTAAGGGTAGACTAGGCACTGGCATCAGCTTCCCAAGGGAGGCTTTAGAAGGGGACCATAGCGATCGTCAGCAATGAGGCATGTAGCCTAATTGGATGAGTTCGCAAACTTAATTGTCAGACCTCATGTTGTTCAAATTGGGAAACTTTGAAAAGTGAAATGGCAGGGGGCTGGCAAGACAGTCAGGGCAAGCCAGGAAGGCCATTCTATCAGGATAAGTAAAACTCAATGCCTGCACTGACAATACTAACTGCTGGTGAGAATGTGGAACAATGGGACCTCTCCTTCCTTGCTCAAGGGAACAAAAAGTGATCCCTGTGGAAATCAGTTTGGCACTTTCTTACAAAACTAAACATTCTTACCACAATATCCAGCAATTGTGCCTCTCGGTATTTACCCAGAGGAACTGAAACTTATTTCCACATAAAAATCTGCACATTGATGTTTATAGCAGCTTTATTCATGATTGCCAAAATTTAGAAACAACCAAGATGCCCTTCAGTAGATGAATGGACAAACTGTAATACATCCAGAGAGTGACCATTACTACTCAGCTCTAGAAAGAAATGAAGGCTCAAGCTATGAAAAAGACATGGTGGAGACTTCAACGCATATTACAAAGTGAACGAAGTCAATGTGAAAGGCTACATGCTGTACGATTCCAAATACATGACATTTTGGAAAAGACAAAACTATAGAGACAAAACATATCAGTCATTTCTAGGGACTGAGGGCAGAAGAGCATGAATAGGAAGACACTGAGTTCTTAGGGCAGTGAACCTTCTCTGTGCTGTACTATAATAGTGATTACATGTCATTATAAATTGGGCCAAACCCGTAGAATGGCAAACACCAACAGTGGACTCTAATGAAATCATGATCTTTGAGGGAGGGTGGGAGAAGGATGGGGGATAAAAACCTCCCTACTGGGTATAATACACATTTTTTCTCATGACAGGTACACTGGAAGTCGGGATTTCAGCATTGTACAATCAGCATTACACAAAACACCCCTAAAATCCACTGAAATTTAAAAAGAGTTAAATTGCGGGGGAGCCAAAAGTTGATTTTTTTAATTCCCAGGAGTCAGGGGTCAGTGCCCCTAACCACTGGGTTGTTCATGGATCTAGTGTGTGTGTGTGTATATGTGTGTGTGTGTGTGTGTGTGTGTGCGTGTGTGTGAAATGAAATACTATGCATTCTTTAAAAAGTAGGAGAGCCATGCCACAACATGGATGAACCTAGAAGAAATTATGCTCAGGGAAGTAAGCAAGATATACACAAAATATGTGGAATATTTGAAAAGAGCTCAAATACAGGGAAATAGAGAAAGAAACAGTGGTTACCTATGCCAGGGGCAAGTGGGGTGAGAAAATGGGGAGATGTTAAAGGATACAAAATACCATATGTGTCGTATGAACAAGTTTAGAGGTCTAATGTCCAACGTGAGGACTAATATAATCGGACTGTGTTGGAGATTTCTGTAAAAATAAGTATAGACACAAATGTAACCATGTGAGAGGATAGATATGTTAATCTACTTCACTATAGGTAACACTATAGGTATCACTATATGTATGCCATAGCATCACTTTGTGAACCTCAAAAATGCATAGTAATGTTTATTTTTAAAAAGCCTTGGCACTTTGAATGATTATAATGTGTCAGTGTAGGTTCATCAATTAAAACAAATGTAACACATTGATGGGGGTGTTGATGTAGGTTCATCAATTAAAACAAATGTACCACGTGGATGGAGAATGTTGTTGTTGATGGGGGGCAGTTGAAGGCTGTGTCTATGTTGGGTTAGGAATTTCTCTCTGTACTTCATGCTTAATTTTACTGTGAGTCTAAAATTGCTCTAAAAAGTAACATCTGTTCATTTTTTTAAAATGAAGAAAGAAAAAAATCAATGCCTGATACTATGAGTTTGTGGCAATTAATATGAACAAAATACATAAAACACTTAGCATATAGCTAGCACTAACTTAAAATTAATATCTTTCCATCTCTTGCTCTCATACCTCTCTGACATTGAAAAAAAACAAAGAAGAACATAACTTTTAGAACTTAATAAGTATGAATTGGAGAGATTATCTAACATCTAACAGTATTTATAACTCAGGCCATCTGTTCATTGAAATATTTAAAATTAGAATATACTATATTTAACTTATTTTAACAATTTACGTTCTCCAGTCCACAATTGAATCATGTTTGATAAGAGTGCAATTGAATAAGTCAAAAACACTTCTCTGTAGTACAGCACTTTTATTCTGCTTGTCTCTCTACCATTTTTCAAGTGTTAGTGTAAAGAGGACAAGATCTGAAGTCAAGAAGATAGTGATGCCCCAGCTCTACCGTTTGTGTGACCTTGGGAAAGTCACCTGTAAACTCTTTGCCCCTCAATTTTGTAATTTGTAGAAGCAGCAATTATTGAGCTTTTTGAGATGATTGCTGGGGAATCCCTGGTAATTCACTGGACATGTGACAGCTGCCTAATAATTTCAGATATCTTTCTTTTTTCCTTACAGTGCTTCCATTTGTCCCCTGTAATTTGAGGAAGTATCTTCGTTCCTAAACGTAAGCATTTGACAGGGTCCTGGTATGTACAAATGGCTTCTGTTTATCACACATTGTATTTCATGTAAATTGTTGAGTCACTATCAAAGCTAATGGATTATATAGTTACATTTCACAAATTTAATTATAAAATAGGGAAACGGAAATTCCGGCTCTCTCGCGGCCGCTGGTTCTCGGTCTGAGTTCTGTAGCTTCGCTGCTCCGCGAGGAAATCTCCGGGCTGGTTAGTGATAATGGCTCCGGCAGGTGCAAAGGTGGCTTTGCTGCTGACGACGCCCCCAAGCCGGGTTGCCCTGCATCGTCAGGCACCCCCGGCACCAGGGCGTGACGGGGGGGGGGGGGGCTGGGGCCAGAGGGACTCAAACGTGAGCAACCGGTCCCAGAGCCAGCGAGGCATCCCGACTCTGAAGCACACCCCATCGAGCTCGGCATCGTCACCAACAGGGACCACCTGCCGAAAATCTGGCACCACACCCTCTACAACGAGCTGCGAGTGGCCTCGAGGAGCACCCGGTGCTGCTGACAAAGGTCCCCCTGAACCCCAAGGCCAACAGAGAGATGACTCAGCTCATGTTTGAGACCCTCAACGCCCTGGCCATGTGTGTGGCCATCCAGGCTGCAATGTCCCTGCTCGCCTCTGGACCGTGGACCACGGACATAGTCTTGGACTCGAGACGGGGACCCCCACACGGTGCCCATCTGCGAGGGGTACACGCTCCCCCACGCCATCCTGCGTCTGGACCCGGCTGGACCTCAAGGAGACCCCACCGAGCGCGGCTACAGCTTCACCACCACGCGAGAAGGTGCGGGACATTCAGAACCTGTGTTATATTGCCTTGGACTGCGAGCAGGAGACGGCCTCGGCTGCATCCTCCCCCTCCTTGGAGAAGAGCTCCGAGCTGCGACCTTCCCAACCGCCAGGTGGTCCCCACGGGCAACGGGCGGTTCCGCTGCGCAGAAGCGCCTTCCCGCGTCTGGAACCCTGCAGCATCCTCGAGACGGCCTTCGCTCCGTGATGAAGTGTGACGTGGACATCCGCAAGGACCTGGACGCCAACAGTGTTGTCTGGTGCCACCACCACGTACCCGGGCATCGCCGACAGGATGCAGAAAGAGGCCACCGCCCTGGTGCCCAGCACGGCGCAGATAAAAATCACTGCTCCCGCTGAGCCAAGTGCTAGGTGCAGATAGCTGTTCGGTCCTGGCCTCGCCGTAACTTCCAGCACATGTGGATGAGCAAGCAGGAGTGCGACGAGTCCCGGCCTGCTTGGTCCTCCGCAAAAGCTTCTGCAGGGACTGCGAGCCGACGCGCAGCGCCTGTGTCCACCTCACGCTGGCCTCACCAAACTGGAAAACGCCTTAGAGGAGAGATTGTCCTTGAAGCTTGTACCTGGTATCAGCACTGGATTGTAGAACTTGTGGCTGATGTTGACCTTGTTTTCAAGTTTACTGTTCCCTTGATACGTTTAATGCCCTGTAGGTGTCTTTGATTTGAACCCCTGAAGCCTGTGGCTCAGTCACCTCTGGCTGAGGTGAGAGAACGTTCTCGTGGAAGAGAAATCTGTGGCCTGGTGAATCGGGAGGCTGATGGATTCTGTGCAGGGTGTTAATGCAGAGCTGACCATTCCAGGATCTCTAGGGGCTGGCAAGAGTCCTGACTACTTGTCACTTCTGTCTTGCAGGTCTCACAGGGTAGGAAAGTTCAAGCCTTTAGAACCCAGTTTCCTTTCTTACCTGATGTTTCCCTGTCAGAATACCATGGGTTATTACTTGGCTTGAGTTGGAAGCAGTTTGCGTTTACACCTATAAATTTATTCATCCTTTTAATTTATGTAAGATTACTGCAATTCTCAATTCTTTAAGAGATGACAAATTTTGATTTTCTACTGTTAATGTGAAAACATTAGGCCCCAGCAACACAGTCATTGTGTAAGAAAATGAAGTGCTGCAATAAACAAAAATAAAGAAAGAAAAGGAAAGAAAGAAAGGAAGGAAGGAAGGAGAGAGAGAGAGAGAGAGAGAGAGAGAGAGAGAGAGAAAGAAAGAAAGAAAGAAAGAAAGAAAGAAAGAAAGAAAGAAAGAAAGAAAGAAAGAAAGAAAGAAAGAAAGAAAGAAAGAAAAAAGAAAGAAATTCTGCAACAATCTTGCAATTTATTGATAAAACCCCAGGATTTTGCATACCTAACAGTAAACAGAAGAGGGAGCTCTAAGATAGGAAGTTAAATTCTGGCCTCATAAAGCGAAAATGTTATCAAATTTTTGAGCCTAATAAACAAACCCTAAACAAAAATTATGTAAAGTACATGATAAACCCTAGAAAGACAGAAAAAACACTATAAGCCATCACTCAAGCTTTTAAGTATAAAATAATTTATCTTTTGTCCCAAACACAGCATGAACTCTTTGAATGCAGTTAACATGAAATGCTTCCTTTTGATACATTTTTATTTTTAAAAGTCCACTCATACATCTAACATATACACATACTTATAAGGTTTCCCCAGGTGTGATAATATTTTTAGTGTTTAAAAATGTTTGTGAATTTGTAGAGGAAGTGGTCCTTTTGTCCTTTGTTGATCCCTTCTAGTCTAATTTGTCCTTCTTAAAATTTAGGGACACATTCCTGATGCAATACAAATACTCCAGCTTGATGATTCGCAAGAGAATTAGTTTTTTTTAATTTGTGTTTGAGTTTGACTGGCTCTTATTCCTTTTAATAGCTGTATCTATATCTAGTCTTCCTTCTAATCCAGCTATAATTTCATCAGTTCAAACTTCATAACCTATATATTAGTAATTTGTCAGAGATCATCAAAAAAACTATAAAAACTATAATTATTTCACAGCTTAATTCCAGCATAGTTACATAGACAACAGAAAGAGTAAAAGAAGATCAGGGCACGAACTACTTCCTTCAATTAAACTAACTAAACCATCAAAGGGAGAGAAAATGAATCTCCGATCAATATTGTGGCTTAATCACATTTTCTATAAGAAAGTAACAATGAAGGAGTGGGGGATTTCAAATGGCTCTGCCACTATCTCTATGGCTCTTAAAACAGAATTCTGCTTATCTCAACTCTGAAATGAGAATAATTACAATTCTATAAGGCTATTGGGCAGATTAAATGAGGTAATATCCATACAAGTTCCTATGTACCCAAAATACAGATGCACAATGTAAATTAATTTCTTTTCATACATTTTAAGACCTCTATTCTTAAAGTTAGTGCTTTGATACCAACCACATGCACAAATCTATCAGAATATTTCCACTTCAAAGCTTCCTCATAAATAGATTGATGGTTGATTGATAACACCAAAGCAATGTCAAATGTTTATAAAATCTAAAACTTTTTTGAGCACTAACTGCCTATCAGGCATTGTATGTCAGAGGCTGCAGTTAACGTAATCTTCATAACCCTTTGAGATAGGTCAATTTACTGTCATCCTTTTACCTGGGAAGGCATGGAGAGACTATCCAAAACATCATAGCTATTGATCAACAGAGCAAATGTGCTTGTTCGCAAAAGCCAAAATCCTTAACCATTGTCCTTCTTTGCTCAGATATCTTCTGAGACAGGTTTGCTTAAACATTCTTTGCAATATGGTTTCAACTCTCAATAAATTTTAACACATTGATTAACAAATTGATTGTTTATGTTCCAGCCCTGCTCATTTGACTAATCTAAACATCATAATACCCAACCCTATTATTTGAGACAGAGATTTCTATATGATTACTGTATCATAATTTCATTGGAGGAAAGAAAACATTTAGTAGAGCTAAACAAATAGTTAAGTTATACATTACTGACACTAATGCTATATATTCATGTGTAAATGAGTCTATCTTCTCCATTCATCGCTGCTTAAAAATCAATAGATATTTGTAAAAATATTTATTCCGATTGAATAATGAAGAGGAAATTACGTTGATGAGTGATCACCTCCCTAAAATCAACCATCATTAACTCTAGCAATGTGCTCTTTGCTCTGCCAAGAATGACTTAATGACTACTCCAAAGCAACTGACTTATTTCATTTATTCTCTAAAAATAATTTCTCTGTAATGAGTTACTTTTCAGGGCAAAATGTTCATTTGTTGCAGTTTATCAAGAATTTTTATGTAACTGAGCCATTAGGCTTCACTATATGCCTTCTTTTTTTTTTTTTTTTCTCAGTTTTTGGCCAGGGCTGGGTTTGAACCCTCCACCTCCTGTATATGGGGCCAGCGTCTTACCCTGGACCCACAGGCACCACCCAACCAATAGGCTTCACTTTAAAAACATACTTTGAATTCAGAATTGGTCTTCATCTACTCCTTACTTAGCTTGAGTTAGTTGTCTGCCGTTGAAGGTGCAGATTTCTGCTCTCCCACTTCTGGACAGTTTCTGCAACATTGCTGGGCTTTACTTTTCTTCTTCGTAAAACAAGATTGTCCCATTATGTTGCTTGCTCTTGATGTCCGGGCATAAGCACAGATGAACACTGTGCATCACACTTAAATTTTCTGCAGATACCTCAAATTCCCAGTGTCTTTCAAAGTAAAGATCTCAGCCCCATTGCCAACCCCCTTTCACAATTTTCACATATTTTTCATAATCAAATCCTGTGGCTTCTTCCAGTCTTGAGTCTATTCACTTCTGCTTCTTGATTTCAACTTTTATCACCTCTTGTTTTTACTATCATTTTCATGTTTTATCTTCCTGTACTATATTCAGGTCAATTTCCTCCTATGTCTCTTCTAGTCACTAAATATGTCTAATCCTTTATTTTAATCTGTTCACAGAATTCCTTATTTTATTAAACACAGTAGAACTGTATTTAATTGATCACCCAAGGGACTGTAACAAACTGGTCAACATATGGAAGTAGCCAAATACTGTACTGATAGGTACACGTACTACATGTCCAGTCTATGAAAATTAGGTCAACTTTGATCAATGTAGGGAGGTGGTCAACTCTGAAGGTCGTATATATTATATATGTATATATACAGATATATAATATATGTATTATATATTATGTATTATATATACAGATATATATATAATTTCTAGTTGGTTCTTTTTTTCATCTTCCTGATATTTTTCCAGAATATTCTTCTATCCATCATTTATGGTTTCTTTCTAGCATTTCCTAGAAAATTTTAAGCAGGCAGATTTTAAAGTTTTTCTGTTCCATCTCAAATTGTTGGATGTAAATCTCACATTTATGGTATCTATTGGCAGTCTTTTGAGGTGATTCATTTTCTCATGTACCTTAAAATTTTTGAGCACAAGCTCTTTTTCAGCATTGTTCACAGCATTCTCATGAATGGGATTATTGTCTTTATGAAAGATGCATTGGAAAGTTAGCACCACCCTTTCATTACATAGGATACAGTTAGAAGATGCCGTCTGTGAAACAGACGCTAAATCTGCCAACATATTGATCTTGGACTTCCCAGACTCCAGAACTGTGGGAAATAAACTTGTGTTGTTGACAAGTCACCTAGTCTAAGCTACTTTGTCATAAAACTTGAGGGCACTAAAGCAATGTTGTTTTCATGAACTGAGAGTCTCAAGGGACCTACTTTGTAGAAGCATTTCTATAGAGTATAGCTTCTCACTTTCCTCTGCCAAAGCCCTATTGATTTTGCCAGTTCAGAACCAATTTTTAATTGAATTTTTTATTGACATTCTTATAGATTCACATATAGTTGTAAGAAATAATGATACTAGATCTTGTGTGCCCTTTACCTAGTCTTTCCCAAAAGTAACACCTTGTAAATTAATAGTACTTGTACAGTAGCATAACCAGGATACAAATATTGTATAATTCACTAAGATTTCCTAGTTATTATACTCATTCCTGAATGTGTTTGACATATTATTTATATATATATTTAGTTTTAACATTTTATCTTTTATATATAACTCCATTTTGAGTTAAATTTTGTGTGATGTGTGAGGTTTAGATAGAGAATTTTTTTTTTTTTTTGCCTATGGATATTTAATTTGAATTCAATTGAATTCAAATTCAACTGGTTCCATTTATTGAAAAGAAATAGCTTTTATGCTTTTGTCAAAAATCATTTAGGCATATTTGTGTGAATCAATCTGTGGTTTCTCACTCTTATTTACCTGTGTCTATCCCTCAGCCACTTTCACTGTCTTGATTATGGTAGCTCTTTAGTGAACCTTATTAGGCTGAATGATTCCACTGGCTTATCTTTCTTTGTAAAGACTTTTTTAGCTATTCCAGGTCCTGTGCCTTTCCATAGCAATTTTAATAAACGTTTCTATGCCTAAAAAACAATGACACTGGGATTTTGATAGAAATTGTAATGACTCTACAATAACAATTAGAAGAAAATTGACATCTTTACTGCGTTGTGCTTTTCAATCCAGGAACATTATATGTCCATTTGTTGACATTATCTTTGAGTTCTTTCAACAATTTTGTTAATTTCTGCATAAGATATTGTATATGTTTCATTAAATAGCTAAGAATTTAGTTTTCTCATGGGTGCTTGTAAATGTTATTGTGTTTTAAATTTCTTTTTCTGCATCTCCATTGTTAGTATATAAAAATACCATTGCTTTTCGTGTGGTGTTCTTGTATCCTATAACTTCACTGAACTCACTCATTCTAGGGTTTTTTGTTGTTGTTGTTTTCATCGCTGTTTTTGTATAACATGTTTCTCATAGATAATCATTTTATCTTCAGATGGGGATACTTTTATTTCTTCATTTCTAAACTGTATGTATTGTATCTGTATTTCTTGTCTATGGCTGTATTAGGACTTCCACTACTATTTTGAAGTAAGAGTGGGGACAGAGCACATCCTTGCTTTGTTCTCTGCCTCATTCAGTCTTCCATATTATGTATGAAGTTGTATACAGGCTTTTTTTTTAACTTCTTTTTTAATAAGTTGAGGTAGTTTCCTTCTATTCCTAATGGGCTAAGTTTTTTTTTTTTTTAACTCATGAATTGGTGTTAGAGTTGATCAACTGTGTTTTTCTGTGTGAATTGATGTCATCGTATGCTTTTCTTCTCTAGCCTATTCATAAACTGGATCACATCAATTGATTTTCAAAAATGTTGAACTCATCTTGTATACCTGGAACAAATCTCATTTGATCATGGTATGTGTATATAATTTTTCACACATTGTTAGATTCAGTTTAATAACATTTCACTACAGAGTTTTGCATCTAAATTCACAAGAGGTGTTGGTCTGTAGTTTATTTTTTTTCTTTTCTGTTCTTTTTCATTTGTGTGTATGTATGTGTGTTTGTGTGTGTGTGTGCGTGCATACTTTGTCTAATCTTACTACTGGAGTAATACTGATCTCATAAAAAGAGTTTGAAAATCTACCCTCCTCTTCTGAAAAAGATTACATAAATATTTGGTAGAATTCACCAGTGAAACTTTCAGGACCTGGAGATCTTTTTTTTAATAGTTTTATGAGTACAATTTCTTGACAGGTTATAGAACTATTTATTAATTATTTCTTCATGTTGAATTATAGTAGATTGAGTTTTCAAATAATTGGACAATTTCTTCCAAACATTCAAATTTATAAGCATAATATTGTTAATAGGATTCTCTTACTATTCTTTAATTTTTTTCATTTTTAGTTACTATTGATACATAATAGTTGTATATTTTTATAGGGTACTATATTCAACAATAAGTTCAGGCATATTTTAAAATAAGAATGTTACAAATAAATGGCAAATACTTGAGGTGATGAGTACTCCAATCACCCTAATTTTATTAACTAACCTTATCCTTTTAATGGCTGCAATATAAATAGTGAAACCTCCTATTTCTTTTCTGATACTGATGATTTCTGTTTTTCATGTTTTATTTTTATTTGTCTTGTTAGAATTTTATCAGTTCTATTGATTTTTTTGAAATGCCTACTTTATTATTTCATTAATTTTCTGCATTGCTTTTCTATTTTTAATTTGATTGATTTATGATTTTAGTTTTAGTTTCTTTTTTCTGCTTGCTTTGGGTTTATTTTGCTCTTTGTTTTCCAATTTCTTGAGCTATAAACCTAAACTAGTGATTTGAAAACTTTGCTCACTTCTCATAGAAGCACTTAATGCTTCATCCCACATGTTTTTATACACATATGCTGTATTTCCATTTTCACTCTGTTCTTTTCAGGTGCCATTGTTTCTTTTTGACTTGCTCCTTGGCCTGTGAATATTTATAAGCATGTTTAATTTATAACTATTTAGAGATGTTTCCATTGTCTTTATGCTTTTAATTTCTAGTTTGATGTTATTATAGTCAGAGAATACTCTCTATATGATTTCAATTATTCATTTGATGGTCTATCTTAGCTACTCTTCCATGGATGTTTAAAACAAAAAGTGCGTTCTGCTATAGTAGGGTGAAGTATTCTTTGTATGTCAATTAGATCTGCTGATGTATTTTACAGGTGTTCTATTCCTTGATAACTATAATTTTTGATTTATCCACTTTCCCTTTCAGTTGTATCAATGTTTGCTCATTGTTTTTCCTTTTCCTTCATGCATGTCATTTGCCGTGCACACAATCAGAGTTGTTTTGTTTTCCTGATGGATTGGTGCTTTGATCATTATATAGTGCTCCACCTTTCATCTAGTAATTTTCATTGCTCTGAATTCTACTTTATCAGAAATTCATATAGACACTCCTTCCTTTCTCACTGATATTGTCATGGTATGTCTTTCTCCATCTTTTCCTTCAACCTACCTACATCTTAGAATTTGAAGTATGTTTCTGATACATAGCACCTAGTTGAGTGTTCAGGAACAATTTACATTCATTTCATTGACTAAATCTTCCTACATTGTGAGTAATATTAATTAGAACCCCATAGCCCTTTTGTATACCTACTGTTTGAAGATGATATTCTTTTTCATCTATGGAACTGTATGGAATAAAAATGTTCTTTTCATATCCTCCAGGCTACTGGATGAAGATTTCATGGCCCCATTTTCATAGCTTGAGCAGAACTTAATTGCTTCTAGCTTTATACGGATAGCTTAATTTCACCCCTCTATGTGCATATGCCTTGAAGCTTAGCTTCTTCATCTCTTGCTCATCCCAGGCCATAGTCATAGGTCCTTGATATGCTTTGACTACCTGTATGTGCTTTTGTGTATTTCCTCCAACTCACTAATGGTTTCAGGCTCACCTATGTTTTAAGAAATGTTGTGTTATTCAAATCTCTTTATATTTCCAAGCAGAAAAAAATCCCTTCTGCATTATTACAGTGCATTAAAATGACCATAAGTCTTACCCTTGATCCTCAACTGGTTCATTTAGAAATCCTCCCTTCTGGATTTTGTCTTCAAGCTATTTTTATTCTACTTTATACCATATATAACCAACACTTATACAAAAGACCTAATATGTGCCAGGTACTGTTCTACGCATAGTTTTACTCACTTAAACCTCACCAGAACTTTGTAAGATATGTGTTTTTACTATCCCCATTTTACAAATGGGAAAACCAAGGGCAGGAAGTCGCAGTAACTTACCTTAAAGTCATACACCAGTAAATAGCAGAGGCAGGATTTTAACCACACTTTTAACCACTCTGCTATATTATTCACACTATCTCAAAAACTAATTTCCTAAAACACAGATTTAATTACAGAAAATAAATTCCAATTCTTTGGCTTATTGTACATGTTTCTTCACAATTTGTCCTCAACAAATTTCCCCCATATCATCAACCACCACTCCGCACCATCACTTTGTCTAAACCTCATTGAACGTTCTGGTCACTCTGAATTTTGTTTCATGAATATTCCACACATCAAGTCTATGCCAATCTGTTTCCACCACCTAAATAATCCTGTGATATAATCTTAAATTATCACGTTCGCACTTTCAGCAGTGACAAAAACAGTACACTTGGAGAAACAACTCTAAGGAGAGAGAATCAGCTCATGGGAATGTAAAATAGGACTGCTTTACAAAGAAAGAGAATTCAAGAATGAATTACATTTCATGCCCAATAACCAGCATAGACAGATTCATAAAACGCATCATTTTCTGTCCCTGAACAACAATAATAATATCTCCTTCCAAATAAACTTTGTCTAGAGTAATTGATTTCACTTGCAAATTCTTTATTCCCCAGTGGCAATAAACGGCCCCTATCCTGCCCAAGGAGAGACTATGTTGCAGGCAGAACGTAAAAGGCTGAAAGTTATTGGAGAATAGATATGCTGCCAGATTACCATTTATAGAACTGACTCACTGTGTATCCTTACGCATGCCCGGTAGTTTCCTTATTTATAAACATGGGGTTCATAGAATTTGTAGGCACAAATGTATGAACCCTCAAATAAAATTTAGTCTGTGGCCCCTAGCACTCAAAGAATTATCATTCTAGTACCTAAATTGCAATTGGCTGTCATTGGCTTTGTGAAAGATTTCCAATAGCAGGGTCCTGCAACAAGTCTGTACATTCCTAGCAAATCCATAAGCACATTCAAAACATTGGTGCATCTGGTTTTCCCTCCGGCGACAGCTGCAGCTGCTCAAGTTGCTGGAGAATATGAAGTGACAGCCCCCTCCTGGCTGGCAGTGTCGCTGTCATTCAGGAGAGAGATCACAGAGCCTCTCTCATTTCTGCCTTTGATGCTCAGCTCATAGACGTCAGCAGGAGACCAG
Organism: Perodicticus potto; assembly: GCA_963574655.1. Taxonomy (NCBI): domain Eukaryota; kingdom Metazoa; phylum Chordata; class Mammalia; order Primates; family Lorisidae; genus Perodicticus; species Perodicticus potto. The sequence continues at coordinate 24,192 of CAUYRH010014014.1, forward strand.
CCGGCTTCTCAGGCATGAGATTAGAAACCCGCAAGGCAGGAAGTACTTCTGCTGGGCATGGAGATTTTCTACTACCCCTGTCGGTACTGAACAGACCCAGGAGTGAGAGGGAAAAAAATGCATCTAAAATCTTCACCTTTTTGGTTTTCATCCAAACGAGAAAAAAAGCAAGCCCGCAAATACATAAATAAACCTTGGTGCTGAAATCTATGGTTTTAAAAAAAATAGTAAGACTTTATCTTAAATAGCTTCAGGGGTGGGGTAAGAGAAGTTTAAGAAAACAAAAAGCAGGCAAGCAACATTATTTCCCTCTTTTTTCAGCAACTTTTTTCTGAGCAGGATTTCCTGGTCACATCATGGGGACTGTGTAAATATGCCCCCCTTGACTTAGTGGCAAGAATCATTTCCTGCCAGGTTCTTCCAATGAAAAAAAAAGACCCTCAAATAGCCCAAACCAGAAAAGTACAAACTGTCATATGCAACTTTATCAGGATAGTCTTTCAAGTGAGTCTAGTATTATTCTGAAATTTGCAACTTGATTGTTTTTGCTTTCTTTTCTGCTGCCTTCTTAGTCAAAAACACTGTCCACGTTGTGAAATAACACTGGTGTTTCATCTTGTAATCCTTGCTCAAACAAATTTCACTTCTTGAAAGGCATGCGCCTTATATCAGGCCCATAGTGCCTTATTGTTAAAAAAAAAAAAAAAAAATACACTGGCAGCCCCTGTGGCTCAAAGGAGTAGGGCGTTGGCCCCATATGCCGGAGGTGGTGGGTTCAAACCCATCCCTAGCCAAAAACTGCAAAAAAAACCCCCAAAACCCTTTCTTTTTCTCTCCATTCTCATTTCCATCTTATTTTGTTTATTGTGAAAGTAGATTATCTCCAGCTGACACCGATATAGGGGGTCCACCTTAACACATAAGAAAGGAAAACGTGCCAATTTTTTTATACACTACACCAGAAAAAAGCAAACTCATGAAGGAGATTGATTATTCGCCTTTTCACTGACATAATTCTTTCCCTCTTCTGTCCACACAAGCACTCTTACCCTTCCCCTCTTCTCTCCCCCTCCATGCTCTCTGTGACTGGATATTCACCTGGAAAGGAGTGGTAAAGAAGTAAAGAAGCCTTTACTCTTCTCTCTTCCCCTAATTTAAAAGAAAAATCAAAAAGATGTAGGCAAACTTACATTCCACAATACTGAGATTTTTGGTTTGTTTGTTTGTTTTTGTTTTTTTAATTTATTTTTACTTTTTTATTTTATTGTCTTTATTATTAAATCATAGCTGTGTACAATAGTGCAATCAAGGGGTACAATGTGCTGGTTTCATATACAATCTGAACTATTTTCATCAAACTGATTAACATAGCCTTCCTGGCATTTTCTC
>CAUYRH010014015.1:0-10034 GCA_963574655.1 Perodicticus potto
TATCTCCACTCCCGTCCTCCATAAGCTGAGAACAAATTGAAACATCTAACTCTCCTGCCTCACATTTGGCTCCTAATTGCTTTTGGAATAAAGTCCTAAATTTGAAGATCTTGTCTAAGTCAGGCCCTCCCTGCCTCTCATGTCTCAAGCAATACTCCCCTTTATTCCCTAATCCCCAGGCATGCTGGCGGGCTTTCAGTTCATTAAATGTCTTCTTGCCTCAGAGCTTTCACAGACCATTCTTTTTGCTTGTAGCACTGTTCCTTCCACCCTCCATCTAGCTCATCCTAAATGTTTCTTCCTCAGGGATGCTATCTCTGATTTCTCAGTGTAGGTTAATACTGTTAAATCCTCTCTTAGCACCCTGCATTTTTTAGTGTTCTTATTATAATTGTAAAGTTATGGATTTAATTTTCTAGCTGATTGCTAGACTGTAAGATCATTAGGGCAGAGAGCTTATCCATTTTCTTTACAGTGGGAAATGTAAACAGTTAAAACTGCTCAATAAATTTTGATTGAATGAAAAAAAAAGTAACAACATGACTTCTTTCCAATTTGGTTGCCTTTTATTTCTTTCTCTTACCTAATTGGTCTGGCTAGGACTTCCATACTATGCTGAATAGAAACATTGTGAGAAGCATCCTGGTTTTCTTCTGAATCTTAGAGGAAAAGCTTTCATGTGTTCACCACTAAGTATCATGTTAGCCAAGGCTTTCTCATCTATTGCCTATAGTATATTGAAGTACATTACTTCTATACCTCATTTGTAAGGATGTTAAATTTTGTCAAATGCTATCTCTGCTTCTTCTAAAAAAAATCATATGATTTTGTCCTTCATTCTTTTAATGTGGTGCATTTACTTTGACAGGTTTGCATATGTGAAACATCCTTACAGCCCTGAGATAAATACTCCTTGACCAATTTTCCGGGCAAATAGCCAACTAGAAGTGCCTAGCACTCACCTCCTGCACCAAGAAGGACCAAAACAGCAAATAGATAACCACACATCAAAAACAGCATCTTAGAAAAAATGCTGGAATTCAGCAGGGAAGGACAGGGAACCTCTTAGACATGAAAGGAAAGGGAAGTGAGGAAGCAGCTGGCCCACCCAGGAATTCACATTTCAGGGTAGAGGTAATCAAGAGATACCCAAAGGTTCACATTCCCAGCATAGACATCTGAAATTCTAGCCACTGTAGAAGCCCTAGGCCTTGCAGTCCTTAAGCCTAGTGTAGTGAGCTGTCTGGAGTTCACATGACTGCACTATTCCTGAGAAAACCCAGAAGGATCCCATTCACCTCTGAAGACCCAAGGAGCTGTCACATAACACTATTCAGAAAGTACAGCCCACATTAGACTACATCCCGCAGTGGGACCCAACAGCCCCCATGTTCCCACAGCTCGGGAACACTACTGACATCCTCCTACATCCAACCAGCAGGCTGCAGTGTTGCAACACCAATGGACCCAGTGGTGCCTTCAGGTCCCTTCCCAACCCTCTATCCTACATAGTTTCCTACACCCGGGGGAACAGCTGGTGCAGCACAAGAGAAAGGACTCTCCCAGGACAGAAAGCCAAAGCTCACGCCCCCAGACTGTTGATTTTGGGATTCTCTAAATATTCCTCCTCAGAGAAAATCTGCAGTCAGCAGCCTTTTCAGCTCTAACCCACTGTTGTAGTGAGCCCTGTTAGGATATGTGATAGTAAAGGATGAGAGAGAGGAAATGTTGAATTATCTTATGATTAAATCTTGATCTTTTTTATGGACCTATGTCTCTCAGTTTTGTGACCTTCATAAGTATTTGTCCCTTGGTATAACTTTTCCTCCTTTAGGTTAAACAAGAAGGTTTGAAGGAAGTGGAATGAGAGTGTCTGATACAGTCCTCTCTCTGGAGAGTAGCCCTTTGTTATGGAAAAAAATCAGAATATATTTCAGAATGATTATCTCTCCGTCCACAGCCAGTCATGAGGGAATATTTATTGAATATTCATTATGAGAACATTGTGAGTTTCTGCAAGTAAAAGGTATCAGGATCGCCTTCTAAACTGTAGCTACAGGATTTTTCACTGTCATGCTAACCCACATTCACCCACAATAATTCATTGAAACTACTGTTTAAGTATTTCTACCATTTTTTAGCTCCAGGGGCTTCTCTGTCCAAGATAAGCAAATCTTGGGTTTGACTCATCATGGCTCACTGTATCCTCAAATTCTTTGGACCAAAGCAATCCTCTTGCCTCAGCCACCCAAGTCTATGGAAATATAGGCATGTGCCAATACACCCAGTTAATTTTTTCTATTTTGGTAGAAACAGAGTCTCACACCTGCTTATGTTTCAAACCCCAGATCTCAAGCAGTCCTCCCACCTTGGCCTCCCAGAGTGCTAGGAATGCAGGCATGAGCCACCCTCCTGGCTGCATTGACATTTACTTAATATCAACTAAGATACTTTCTTTGGCATTTTATCTGAATTGAGACCATACACAAAATAAAGGTGCCAATTTTCCTTAGCATTTTTAAAGGAAAGATTATACTCCTTGCCACAAAATGTTCTCTGCTCAAATTTCTGTGACTTACTATTTATCAGATAAGGCTTCACCCAAATGTGCTCTTGTCAATGAAAACTTCTCTGACAACCCATTCTTAATTACACACACCAAAATAGGTAATTAAAGGGTTTCAAACCAAAATTCATAAAGAAGCTTCATCAAAGGCCAACTGGGGCATCTCAGCCACCTGTTCTCTGCTCAGGCAATTGGGTTCTAGAACAAAAACAAGATTCGAGAACAAGATTCAAGACTTGATGTTGACTGATCCCTTTATATATACCTCTGATTTACTTCCAACTTGTCCAAACATTTATTTATTTACATTTTTCTAAGTCCATCCAATCTCCCAAGTCCTATACCAATTCTATCTTTTCTTTTCTTTTCTTTTCTTTCTTTTTTGACAGAGTCTCACTATATTGCCCTAAGTAGAGTACCACAGCATCACAGCTCATAGAAATTCTCTTGCTTTAGCCTCCCAAGTAGCACTACATGTGCCCACCACAATTTTCTTGTTGTAGATGTTGTAGATGTCATTGTTGTTTGGCAGGCCCAGGCTGGGTTCAAACCCGCCAGCCCTGGTGTATGTTGCCAGCACCCTAGCCACTGAGTTACAGGTACCAAGGCCCAACTCTATCTTATCATCTGTTTGGCAGACACCCCAGTACTTCTCTAGTGCGAAGTTTCTCTCATTGCAATGAGTAAAAGAATACCTGAATTTCTTTAGCTGTAGATCATTCCTAGGGAGTCTTAAACTAATTGGGCTGGAAAGACTCATTAATCTCTAATCTCCCACCTCACTCAGGATCCTACCCTTATTGAATTATTTTTAATAGCTAAGCATTTCCATGGATACCATACAAATCCAGCTATAGGAAGGAAAATTATCATTTTTATTGAAAATGAAATTTATAAATTTTTGCTAAAGATTCATGATTTAAATTATAATTTGATTCACATTCATTCTAATTTAACAAATTTTTATTTTATTTTTCCAGTATACTTAAAAACATAAATAACTAGTATTTTCTTACCATTTTGCATGTGTTCAACCTGGCCAAGGACAAGTCAAATATAAATTAACATTTCTAAACCTGTCATTGTGACAAAAGTACAGACCACAAACCAAACTTAATGAATAATTATGTTTATTACAACTTGATTGATGCTAGAAAACTATCTGAAAAATATTCAAGAAAAGTCTCCTGGTAGGTTAAAATATAAATGTTTGTATTTTGGAATATATTGTTTATCTGAAAATATATCATGTCATTTCAAACAAAACTTAATGTATGTGTGAATTATTATATATGACAAAGAAAATTCTTCTTATGTAACATTAAATAAAAATTTAAAACACAAAAATCATTTTACAGTATGTCCCAAAGGTCACCCATAAAGTCACCATACATAGGAAAAATGGGAAATTATAGTAAAATGTACCCTTCCTTATTTACAACATATTGATTACAAAATTTTACAAGGGTGTGGCCAACACATACAGAAATATTCTGTAAAATTTTTCTTTACAAAATATAACACTACTACTGCTGCTTCTGCTGATGCTGTTGGTAACAGAAAACCATTATATCAAGTTCATTATAAAGAGTGTCACCTTTATGTAAAGGGATTTTTAAATGGCCTTGGGGCAGTGCCTGTGGCTCAAAGGAGTAGGGCGCTGGCCCTGTATGCCAGAGGTGATGGGTTCAAACCCAGCCCTGGCGCCCCCCTCAAAAAAATGAGATTAATATTTAAATCAGTAGAATATGAGTAAAACAAATATCCCTCCTACAGTGTAGGCGAGCTTCATCCAATTAGTTAAAGACAAAGATTGAAGACCCAAGGATTAAGGAATTCTGTCTCCAGCCACAGCAATTCTTCTGGAGTTTCCAGCCTTCAGAGTCAAGACTGTAACATCAACTCTTGCCAAAATTTCCAGCCTGCCAGTTTCCAACCTCCATAACATCATGACCCAGTTCTTTAGATAAATATCTCTCCCTCTCTCTCTCCCTCCATATATATGTAAACATATGTGTGTACCTGCATAGTAAAGATGTTCCAAGACAGTATTTGAGAATGTCTTAATTGAGCAATTTTGAGCAAGAACCTTAAGGAGGCAAGACCCCTCATCATGTAGATATCTTGGCAAAGAAGCATCTAAGTAGAAGAAATATCATAGTCAAAGATCCTGAGAAGGGGCTCAGTGCCTGTGGCTCAACGGGCTAAGGCGCCAGCCATGTAAACCTGAACTGGCGGGTTCGAATCCAGCCCTGGCCTGCCAAACAACAGTGACAGCTGCAACCAAAAAATGGCTGGGCATTATGGCGGGCACCTATAGTCCCAGCTACTTGGGAGGCAGAGGCAGGAGACTCACTTGAGCCCAGGAATTGGAGGTTGCTGTGAGCTGTAATGCCACAGCACTCTATCCAGGGTGACAGCTTGAGGCTCTGTCTCAAAAAAAAAAAAAAAAAAAAAAGATCCTGAAAAGGAAATGACTGGCATGATTGAGGAATAACCAAGCAGCAAAGGTAGTTAAAACAGAATGAGAATGAGGAAAACAACATTAAGAATAAGAAGCCACATGGCATGTGACACACCTTTTGGGGGTGGGACACAATCATAAGAGGGACTTTACCTAATAAATGCAATCAGTGTAACCTGGTTCTTTGTACCCTCAATGAATCTGCAACAATAAAAAAACAAAAGAAAAGAAAAAAAGAATATTAAGCCACACATAAAATTAACTAGGGCCCTTAAATGCCTAAAAGCACTATGCGGTCCTAGCTCTGGAGTGCTAAAAGAGCTCAATGACCAGAATATAGAGAAGCTTCTTTTTCTATTTTGGTGGTGTCACTCTAAAATAATAGGATGAGGGGTGGGTGATGATGAAACTTATCTTGATCTGGAATTACCAGTGACATTTGCACAGTGTTATGATATTCTAAAAACTACTGTATTGAGCAGTGCCTGTAGCTCAAAGGAGTAGGGTGCTGGCCCCATATGCTGGAGGTGGTGAGTTCAAACCCAGCCCCAGCCAAAAACCACAAAAAAATAAATAAATGAAGTACTGTATTATACACTTTAAAAGTATAAATTTTATTAAATGTGAATTATATCTCAATACAGCTATTATAATAAAATAATAGAATGAAAATATACATTGTATGTGAAAAGTGCAAAGGTATAAGGAAGGAAGGAGCCCAGTAAGAAGATACTGAGCGATGTTATGTATGAGAGAGATAAAAACTGATGATGGGCCTGAAGAATTTAGAAAATAAAATTGTCTTTAAATGATAAGAGGAAGGTTGTGAGGTTTGGCACCAAGAAACAACTTTTGTTTCAGACATACAACATTTGAGATGCCTATCAAATATGCAAGTAGTGATGTTAAGCACAAATTAGAAATATACTTCTGCAGAAGTAATTAGATCCTGGAGATACACATTTGGAAGGACCCAGCATATTGATGCATCTAAACCCATGAAAATGGATGAGATTAGAGATCAAATGTAGATGGAGAAGAGTAGGGGTTCAAGGACCAAGCCCCAGGAATGTAAGTTAAAAAGATGAGGAAAACACACCAAAGGAGCCTGTGCAGACATCAGGAAGACCATAGAAACACAGGGACAGTGGAGTCAGGAAATATTTTCAAAGGAGAAATATGAAAATACTGCTATTATATTAAATAAGGAAAGGATAAATTTTGACTATCAATTCAGCAATGTGAAAATTATTATTAAATTAAAATAAATAAATAATTTTTCCAAAAAAATGATGAGAAAGATGCTTCAGAAAATGACATTTTAACAGTCATCCCAACCCAGCCTTGTTATTTATATAGCTCAAGAAATCTTGTAGAGCTTATGTACCTCAAAAAGGAAAACAAAAAAGAGAGCACTTTCTCTCAGCTTCTATATTTCTATTTTTAAAAAAAAAATTTCAGGGGGAGGAGCCAAGATGACAGTCTGTAGCCAGCTTTCCACAGAGACTCCCATCCAGAAGGAGAGTTAAAGGACAGAAATTTAGCAAGAAAGCAAATGGTTCGGATCTGAGCCAAAGAGAAGGTCGAATAACGCACATCAACCCTGCTGGAGAGACCTGCAAGCCCCAAGGATACAAACAAAAGGTACAGAACACATCGCCAAGCAAATGGGAGTCCCCTCCCCCATGAGAACGGCTGGCAGTATACTCCATACCTCCATACAAACAAGCGAGCAGAGTTATGACATCCTCCCACTCTACCCCACGGGAGAGACCCTCTAAAAACTGGACATCCTTTCCCTACTAGGATGCCATGGCACTCTCCTGCCAGGCATAAAACTATAAAACTGTATATATTCTCTACCTGCAAGTTTGAACTGCCAGCACTCCCCTCCACTCTCACCCTGAGGTCTGGAGGTCTGTCCCCAACAGAATTCAGATTCTTGGACATTTTCTTGAAGGTTGTGGATGGGGCACAGACTGTTGCTGATCTGTGCTAATTTTCCAGCTCGGGAGTGATGAGAGGAAAGTTAGCCAAGAGGAGGCCAAGCTGGAGAGGCAGTCCCCTGAGGCACGGAGCAGCAACCACAGTGGCAGCAGTGGGAACAATAGCAGTGGGGCTCACACCCCTGGGGATGTTTTGAGGAGACCCTCCCAGTCTCTCAGGGCAGCCAGGGGAAGCCGGGCAGCTTCTCCCGTGGCAGCCACCAGCAGAGCAGACCTGCAGCAGAGGTGCAGGACTCAGGAGTGAAGGATATGCCTGAGGCAGTACCTGCTGGGGCGGAGCACCAGGATTAGAATACACATGCTGAGAAAGCCAGGCAGAGGCTGCTTTAATCTTCTTCACATGCACCTGGCCCTCAGGGGAATGAAAGCTGAGACAAAGGGCTGGAACTCACAGACTGAGTCAGACCTATTTGCAGCCCAATGTCTGATCCACAAAGGAAAAATTCTGCAAACTTGTTCTGTTCTATCAGCAACATCAATCAGGGACAGGGCTGGAACTGAGTGAATCGCCCCAGCCCCTACCAAGTACCCAGGTTGTCAGGCCTCACCTCCCCCTGCCAAACAGTGACAGAGATGGGCAGACTGGCTGAGAAGCCACAGACCCCCCCCACCCCCCGTGACCCAGGCAGGCCAAACCTCTGGAGCATCTGCTCATTGGAGGGAACTGGATCACAGCTCTGCAGGGTTACCAGAGACTGGGTGTGACAGAGGGGCAAGGTGGGGAAGGAGGCATCAACTTCCCCAGACTAATTTACATGCTGCAGGGGCTCTCCTGAGCTCACAGAGCACCAGAGTGAGTTATACTAGAGCTGCCAGCAAACTCCTGTTATCTAGTTGCCAGAGATTTTTCAACTTTTTTATTTGAGGTTGGTGATGGCTGGGACAATTGATTGGGACCTCTTCAACTGGGCCAATCACCCAAGGACTCTCCAAAGAATTACCCTGGGTACGTGGTAGTGGGAAGGTTTGATTTTCCTTTTCCAATTGCTGTCGGGGGGGGGGGCATGGTGACCTAACTGCTGGTATTTCTCCACAGCCCAGACTCCAACACAGAGTAACTCATTTTCTAGGGTAAGACAGAGACCTGCTGAAAATAAGACAGAGCCACTTAAACCCATCACACCAAGAAGGCCCCCAGTTTTGCAGGCAGTAGCACTGCACAGGTCCGTGGCAAAACTCTAGGGGAAAAGGGACAAACACCAGTCCCAGCTTTCAGGCAAAGGACTGGTCAATCACTATTCCTAGAGCCCCTCACTACTCCTAGAACCCCCAACCCAACTTATCCTTATCTACTCATCCAGCCAAACAGTGCAAAATAATCATGGGGCAGAATCAGCAGAAAAGCTATGGAAACATGAAGAACCAGAGTTGATGAACACCCCCAAGGAACAATTTGGCAAACACAAATGAAAATCCTATGCATAAACAGATGGCTGAGATGTCAGAAATCGAATTCAGAATTTGGATTGCAAACAAGATCAATAAAATAGAGGAAAAGTTGGAATTAGAAATTATGGGAGCATTTCAAAAATTGCCTCAAGAAGTCAAGGAATTCAAAGACCAAATGACCAAAGATTTTGACACATTGCGACAAGAAGTTGCAGCCCTTAAAGATCTGAGAAACACAGTAGAATCCCTCAGTAACAGGGTGGAGCAAGCAGAAGAAAGGATTTCTGATATTGAAGACAAAGCTTATGAACGCTCCCAAACCTACACAAAGGAAGAGAAATGGAAGGCAAAAATTGATCATTCTCTCAGACAGCTCTGGGATAACTTGAAGAAAACCAATATTCGCCTTATAGGGATACCTGAAAACGACGAAGTGGAATCGCAAGGCACAGAGTCTCTTCATTATGAGATTACAAAAGAGAACTTCCCAGACATGCCAAGAGATTCTGAAATTCAGATAGCAGACAGTTTCAGAACCCCAGCACAACTCAAACCGAATAAGACATCCCCAAGACACAGCATAATTAAGTTCACTAAAGTTAACATGAAAGAGAAAATTCTGAAAGCAACCAGAAGCAAGAAAACTATTACCTAAAAGGGGAAGAATATTAGAATAACTGCAGATCTCTCTGATCAAACCTTTCAAGCTTAGAAGAGAATGGTCATCGACTTTTAATCTCCTAAAACAAAATAACTTTCAACCCAGGATCCTGTATCCAGCTAAACTGAGTTTCATTTACAATGGAGAATTTAAATACTTCAATGACATCCACATGTTGAAGAAATTTGCTATAACTCTCCAGGATATTCTCAAACCTATCCTTCATAATGACCAGCGTAATCCTCCGCCATAAAAGTTTTCTCACACAGGAACTTCTTACCAAATTCCAACTTCCACAGTGACAAAAGGGTAAAAAATGTCCACTGGATTTTCTACAGATTTATCAATATTTTCAATTAATGTGAATGGTTTAAATTGTCCTCTAAAGAGGCATAGGTCGGCTGACTGGATATAAAAACTCAGGCCAGATATCTGCTGCATACAGAAATCTCATCTTACCTTAAAAGATAAATATAGACTTAAGGTGAAGGGATGGTCATCTATATTCCAGGCAAATGGAAAACAGAAAAGAGCAGGTGTTGCAATGTTATTCGCAGATACAATAGGCTTTAAACCAACCAAAATAAGGAAGGATAAAGACGGACATTTCTTATTTGTTAAAGGTAATACTCATTACGACCAGATTTCAATTATTAATATTTATGCACCCATAAATATAAGTTTTTTTATAAGAAAAACTCTAATAGATGTGAGTAACTTGATTTCTTCCAGCTCCATAGTAGTTGGGTATTTTAATACTGCTTTAGCAGTGTTGGATAGATCCTCCAATAAGAAGCTAAGTAAAGAAATTTTAGATTTAAACTTAACCATCCAACATCTGGATTTAACAGACATCTACAGAACATTTCATCCTAATAAAATTGAATACACATTCTTCTCATCAGCCCATGGAACATACTCCAAAATTGATCACATCTTAGGTCACAA